>JBBPJZ010000167.1:0-31605 GCA_038089015.1 Chalciporus aff. trinitensis
AAGAAATCCGACCACAGGGCGTGCCTGCGTCCCTCGCGCAAGAAACTGACCCCTATCGACGAGCCCCTATCGCTCACACGAGAAGGTGGCTTGACTAGTGTTGGCGAAGTGAAGTTAGTGTGCAGTGGTTAGTTGCTGCCAATGACTTTGGGTCCCGCCAATTCTCACAAACCCCAGTAGACGACTCGAGCGTAGACGGCACAATCATCCATGGGCTATCTTGCCTTCATGATTTTGAGTACTTCCCTGTCTATCTCTTTCTGCCACCACGAGCGCAGGTAATTAACAACACTCAGGCTGGAGGACTTTACGCGGGTGAGTTAACCAGGAAAAGGGGCCTTCCTTAAACAAGATCATCGTACATGAGGAAGAGCTGACGTACAACACATTCTATTTAGCTATGAGCTCGATAAAAATACAGATACAGCTATGTAGGATGGTGATGACTGAACGAGTAGAGATACTACACGAATGAGATCATCGGAGAGCGAGCGACTGTAAGGTCATAACTTATACGTAACATCAACACAAAACAATAATGCAGGGAAGAACTATAAAACTATGCCGCGACCACGCGAGTCGCACCACGTAGAAAAGGGATGGAAGCAGAAAGGATGAAAGAACGCCCAAGACACGTTCCACGACTCGCGTGGAATGGCATCCTCGACAAAATACCGCTGACCCACCTCGCCGCGGAATGGACTTGCCGTTCCATCGAGGATGCAGCGCGTCGGACCAGCGACTCGTCGATTAACCTAAGCGATCGTCCCTCGTTGGCCTCGGCAATGGCGTCGAGCCACCGTCGTCTACAAGGCCAGTCAAAGGAAAGCCCATCATGTGTCGATGTACACATCCCTTTCTACATTCCGCTGTCGCATGCCCGCTCTCCGCAGTGGATCCGATGCGATCACACACGTCGTGTCAGGAGCACTTAGTTAGTGCGTCTGACTAGACGGCGCTTGTGGATACCTCGGTGCGCATCCGCACGCTTGGAGAGAACGTTGTTGTTTGATGTCACGTAACAGGTCGAGCCTGGGTTCGAAGTAGTCGCGTTCCCGGTAGGCGAAGGTGTCGCAGAAGGAGCGGTCGTCGGGGAGGATGCGGCAGGAGAAGAGGAGGGAGAGGAAGGAGAGGAAGTGTTAGCGGGCGCTGTCACATTTGGTAAGGAAAAGTGCAACAAAAGGTCGGGAAGAAAGAAAGGGGAAATCAAGGGGAAGGTAGAACTTACCAGATGAACCTGAGGGTGTGAGAGATGATCCAGCTGGCGTAGCTGATGACCCTCCAGTAGAACCAGAAGGTTGGGTACCACCCTGGACTCCACCGGATCCAACAAAGGCAGCGACGGGAGGACCGGGGAAGGTATAGTCCACAGGTGTGTTGTAAACCTATCATCCGGTATTAGTTCGTGCCCACAAAGGTACAAAGAACAGGCTTACGTTGGGGTCGTAAATACCTGGAGCAGAGTCTGTGTAGCAACCAGGGAAAGTACACTCTTCGCTGCTTGTCGCAGCTCCGGTGCCAGAACCCCCGATGGTGAGTTGTATGCAGGCTGGGTAGAACTCCGCACCACCCATGGATACTGCGAGCTGGAGCGAAATAATTTCGGAGCGCAGGAGATAATCTCCCGGAGCGATATTGGAAGGAATGGTCACGTTAGCAGGTTGGCCCTGCACTGTAGAACGCGGGTCAATTGGGTTCGAAGAGGAACGTGATAAAAGAAGACGCACTAATGTTGGTTTGATACCAGGTGGTGTTGCCTGGTTCCAGTCCGAGTTCCGAGAGCTTGAACCACTGAGCATTGGTGGAATCGTAAGAAGCACAAGAACCAGTGCATTTCGTCATGTAATGCATGATAGGACCAGTATTGTGCGGCCACTATAAAGGAAATTGAATCCTTATGGACGGAGTGAAGGACATGAGGCCTTACATTCGAACCACCCGTCGAACTTCCAACCCAGTGAACCAGGATCTGGCTTCCGGGATTGGCACTGGCGACATTGGCAGCTAAAGTTGCATTCATTCCGCAATTCAGAGACGGGTTGGATGCGCCTTTGACTGGGTCGATGGTCGATACCTATTATACGAATACGAAGTATCAGGTCATGAAAGAAGACTCGTCCGACTGGGACGTACCTGTCGGATGACACTAGGGTTCGTAGTACCACCAGGGATATTACCAGAGTACGATTTGCCGTCGATGGTCACGGAACCGACGAATCCATGGGCGGAGACAAGGATTGGGAGCAGACCCGCGAAGGAGAGAGCCAGGAGAAAGTGCATCATCGTGTGCATCTAAGTGAAGTGAGGGACAACAATCGATGGGCACGTTCAACGGGCCGTTTATATGTAACGCAAATAGAAAGTGTACGAGATCGGCAGAGAAAGAGAGATCAGTAAAGAGAGCGATGTCAAGGAAACCTTACAGATGATGGGACAAAGAGATGGGTCTACTTATAGTCGTCCCATCGACCTGCACATGGATATGGGGTGGAGTCCACACAGCGCTGCACACCGCAAAAAGACACAATGGAAACTTGGAAGCGTGGTCAATTACAATACTGACGGGTATCAATCCTCACCTGATTGGTGAATTGACGCTTGCTGCGCCGCCTTCATTTCGGGTTTCTCAGGGGCTGAGATCCGCGCGCATCACGGCTGCCTCGAGGCAGGAGCATCCCAACTTAGTTCCGATGATATGAATAACACAACAAGTTATCAAGCTGAGACAATACGGGACCATTGGCCTTTTTCCGTCGTGGCGGTACGGAGAATAAGATGTGACAACATTCAACGAAAACTGCGCCGACCTATTGCCGTCGACTCCACCGAGGTGACGGTCAGCCTGTTCAGGGTAATGCTTTGCTTTTTACATATCCGAACCGTGCGGGTCGGTGATGGAAGCAACGAGTTGTGTATCGTTGGGTGATCTTGTTTGGCCAGAGTTGAACTCGACCACACCGGCGTAGTCGTGGTAGTCACCCGCGACGCTCGCTTAGCACAATGCTCTCCGAGATTGATCTAGACGACGCAGTCAACAAACTTGCAATCTCGCGTTTACCCACCAAGCTCGGTAACTACTATGACTACGTTCACCTCTTGTCCTACATTTCGTCTACATCCAACGGACGGCTCAACGCGGATATGGCAAAAATCTGCAACCTCTGGCACACGCTCGACAACGAGAAGAGGTGTTCCTTACAACAGAAGCTAGATAGGGCATGGAATGACAAAAGCTACAAGTCTATTCGGGACATTGGTGAGATTGCCTTTCTGATTGGTCGCCATGACCATCACCGTCTGAGATCCGTCTGCAGATTACCTTCAAGGCGAAGTATACAGAGGTAAACCGGAATTCAGCGTGTATTATGCGCAAACTCATTAATATAACTGACTGGCACGTCGAAAGGTCATGTCCTGAATCCGTACTCCCGTGATGAAAAACGCGGTCAGTTTGTGTTTTCACGGATGGATGCGTGTCTAATCTATCAATTACAGCCACTGAACAAGCATGGAACGCACCATTTTCTGGGATGGCCGCGCACAGTGCGCTAGAGTGTATCCAAGAATTTTGTTACTCCGATAATCCAGACGAGCTCTGTGAAAAGTTCATTCTCGTCACTCAATCGCCGGGCATGGGGAAATCACGCCTCGTCGATGAAATAAGCAAGTTTCAGTTTACCATTCCCATGGTTATCAGGAAATCGAACGATCCAGGTAAGGGTGTCTGTTCGACGTAAGGCACACACAAGATCTGGTCTTTTATATTTCAGTATACCCCCCTGGTGATGAGAATGTGTACGACTACCTCACGTTGCCCTGCAACGATCCTGGAAAATCGGAGCTCCGTGCTGCTGCATTTCTTCATAGTTTGTTCACGGAGACGAAAGCGGTCCTGGTGAATGAACGTTCGCCACCCGTTGGACTCGATCCCATCGACAGGGAGACCCCTCTTGCGGAACAGTTCAGGGCCTATATGAATCAAGGAATGACCAACTTTGCGCACGGCGCGTTTCGGCAAGGATTTTATAGCCGGGTTACCTGGAGTGCATACAGGGTATGGAGTATAATGTTTTGGCCTTCTTCCAACTCATCATGAGTGCTGGAAACAGTTCCTTTCGACCTATACAAACGCTGCGATTGCAACTTCTGCAGCTTCCACGGCCTTCAATGAGCTTCTCCAGGTGGTCAAGAGTTTTCACACCGTGCGATCGCCTACAGGCCAAACTTGCGATCACTCTGATCGGAACATCGAGGTCTTGCTCTCCTTTGACGAGATAGACTCCTTGTCCTCCAAAGAAGCGAACTTCCATGGTCTCACCGAAGTCTTAAAACTCCAAAGTTGTATCGTGTCGCTTCTCCTTTCTGGGGGGAATGAGCCGCTCGCATACATTCCTCCTGAACATAGGTGCTGGTTTGTTACCATCCCACACTCAGTGGTTGGTGAACTCGCTATGGGGATGTACCCTCCGACGGTAGATGGTTGGTGGTTCGAAAGATGCATTGACTTTGTGTATGCTAATGCTAGTTTCAGGCCTCACCCGTGAGAGAGATAAGGCCCTCACGATCGCCTGTATTACCCAGGAAGATCACTTCTGTTTTTGTGGAAGACCGTTGTAAGCTGTTATTTCCTCCCATCACCCATTTCTCCTGACTGTGGCTTAGATGGCCAAGTCGTTATCTGAATGGAAACGCGAAGATAAAAGAAACGATCATCCCTTTCGCTGCAAAGAAATTACTGGGCGATGTGGACTACGACTACCGATCTCTCCTACTCCCTCAATCGCTAGCTTGTCTTACCCAGCGACTTCCGCTCGAGTTCATGCCGTCTCCATACTACTCGGAACGACCCGATTCACAGAGCCTTCAAGTGCGGTCCCATATGCGAGTCATCGGGAATATCGGCGAGAAGGATGACAGAAACTTCTGCAAGACGCTCTCACCTGCTGAGCCGATTCTCTCCGAAGCTGCTTACTGGATGATGTCCGCTCCAGGCGGGAATTTCCGCGCTGCAGAGACCCTCCATAAAGTCGTCAGAGGCCATTCAGTGTCGAAGGAGACTCGGGGAGAGTTGCTGGTCCTGCTTTTGCTCGTTTTAGCTCGTGACAAGGAAGTTGGACTTCCTGATGATGTTGGCTGTCCTTCCAGTGGACGTCGCTGGTGTACCCTCAATGGGTTCATCTCAGAACTTTTCACTGACCCTTTGGTCATCCTTGGACAAGTTCGCTCCCCATCACCGGAGGGTAATCACGCTCTCAAACCATCCTTCCACGAGATCTTCGCCGACTCAAGGCTTTATTTCAATCGTTTCCTCGAAGTCTATCAATTTGGCGGAGTTGAACATCTCATGGCCCTCATGGCATTGGGGGCGGCCCCCTCCTTCCCTGACCACTACAAATGCATCGACGGAGTCATTCCATTCGTATTCAAAGGAGACGAGATTAGGGCGGACAATATTGGAGTGATCATGTACTGGGCAACGGATGACAAAACTATCGGCAAGACACTCGACCATCAACAGTATCACTTTGACATCATGGACCGTGACATTTCCGACCTTATCTCGGAGCTCTCTCCCAACGTTCCGACTATCCGCTTCATCTTCTCTCTTGCGACGAAGACGCCTGGGCTGAACGCTGTTCCCCCCTCTCGTTCCCAACGCTCTCGCAAGACGTACAATTTTTGGGTCAATGGGATCTCCCCTGACGTTCTCAAACCGATTGGTTACGAAGGGCAAGATGCTTGGAAGGCGCTTTTCGATGCGTTGACGCCGTTGCGTGCGATGTTTGAGGGTGACGATCCCGAGACGAAGGCGCGTCGGATGAGGTTTCCTGGCGGAGGTGTTCATCCCGACCACTGGACGTGGTGTGCTACACCCCCGCGTTCCTCGGCGTCGGGTTAGGTTTGGCAGGTTTGAACGTTGATGGCACGGGGCATTGGTACGATTTCTTGGACGTTTTTTTTGTTGTTGACTCTTGATCGCAAGCTTTTCGGACTTGGGTTTGAATCCATGTCGACACTGTATTTTTATCATTTGTTGGTCGTCGCTGTTATAGCCTTCAAAGTGCTGTGTTTGTCGTATTTTTTCTTGGCATACATTGGACATATTGCACAACTGCATACATAAAAGTGTAGCATTTTTTGTAACGATTCGTGTATTCTTGGTAGATTGTGTTTTAAACAGAGTCCTCTAGTTGGTGGGCATCAGGTTTTTCGTTTCCCGACCATATAGATACACGGTGTACTGTGATGTTGTGCTGGGAAACTGCTCCTGATGGCGGGATCGGCTGCCAGTCGGACGCATAGGGTGAGATCTCATCATTCGCGAAAAAGACTGATGGCGATTCCCTAATATTCCATCTGATCTAGAACGAGTGTTGTGGGCGTGGGCAATCTGATATTTGTGGGTCCGGTGGAAGTCAGGTTCCAACCTATCCGCTACTTCGAGTATGTATATGAGGGAGGGAAGTTACGGCATAAACTTTACTGGATAGCATATTTGATTGTATTTGTTCGTGAAAAAAAAATAGTAAAATACCTATGGAAATTACCTCTGCTGTTGTGACCGTCACACCGATGCCTCCCTTGTCCACTGATCTCCGCGCTTGAGTCATTGTATGGAGATACGAGCAGCATTGGACGATACCAGAAATTGTGGAGCTTGCTGTGTTCAGCCTCGTCCTTGGATGGGAGTTGACAGCCTTTGAGAGCCTAAGCTGTGACCCAGTAACACTGTTGGAGTATGGTTAAGGTTAGGTATTTTTTTAGTCGTCAAACACGGTCAAACACGCCAGCTGAAGCTTCGCGCGAAATCAGAGAGTAAATTGTTTGCGGTGTTTGAATGTGTGTATATAGCCACTCGGAGATACCCTAACAACCGATTTTCCTCCTCGAAGTCGGATAGTTTGGAGGCTTGGAGCCTGTTGAAGCCTGGGTGGAAGTCCGAAAAGAAGGCTTTCCATTCGCCGTCTTCGGGTCGCTGTACTTGGTCGGAAATGAAATGAAATGAAATCATGAAAACCGATGAACAATGCGAACTAAACGTTGTTGCATGCAGTAGCGGGTTGCTTGCGGGAGTACTTACTTTTTGTTCGAGCAAATCGCAACGTTGGCAGCCATCAATTTATGCATCCGCGGAGAGAATAAGTGTCTGATCTCAACGGAGGTGACACTTCTGGGCATGCACAATTGATTCCTTCCTAGCCGGTTACGGGCTGCGCTCTTTCCCATGTGCCACCGCCATCCAGTTACCCAGACTTTTCCGCCAACGCTCATTGACGCGGATCACTCGTCACTCGTCAGACAAGGATGCGACCATAGCTACCTTAGACCGCGCGGAGTTGCTCAATGAAGGTTTGGTTGGGACAATGATCATATTTTGTCAGGGTTGTCAAGTCGACAATAGGCTTTGCTCCACTTCGGGTCGACAATGATGACCATTTCCCATGGAACCCAGCTCCCGAAGAATGTAGCGTTGGAGCCATTATATTTGACACTCGTTTGTTCACCGTCAGGTATAAAAGACCATTCCAATCTGGTCCACCCTCTTCATCTTCCCGCCACTCCTCGAGTGCCCCTACCCCTTCCTCTCCGCTTCCGCCACACCTTCACCAAGGCCGTCCATTCTTTGACGCTTGCCACTGTCTTTCTGACTGCTCCGAATATCTTTCGGATTACTTCCATCTTTTCAGTCCTCTGTCGGCCTTGTTAAACCTCTCTCCTCTTGCTGCGCGGATTTGACCGAATTCCTTTGCACATCCGCACCATGATTGCTTTCTCGCTCTTCTCTCTCCTCCTCCCGGCTCTCGTTTCAGCCCATGGATATGTCAATTCGGTCACCATCGATGGGACCGTCTACCAAGGCAACCCTGTTGGTACCACCGCCACCATGTCTTCGGCTATCCGCCAAGTAAACTCCAACAGCCCCGTCAAGAATTCCACGAATCCTGACCTCAATTGTGGTACCGGTGCTCAACTCGCTGCTAGTATGGCCAACGCCAACCCTGGCAGCCAAGTCGATATCCTTTGGGTTGGTGGTACCAACGGTGTTTCTCCCGTGCGTATCTTTGAGATCTCCAACGTTGTACTCTGTTGATTGACTTCTTTGTGTTCCATTAGTGGCCTCACAACACTGGTCCCATCATGACTTACATGGCCCAGTGCCAGGGTTCTTGCACAACGTGGGACTCTAGCAGCGCCGAATGGTTCAAGATCTCGGAGCTGGGACTCATGTCTGACAACAAGACGTGGTACCAGTCCCAAGTTCGTACGTTGTTCGTTTTCTTTACAGTGGTCCTCTCCCTGACGCAAGCTCAGAATCTGGCCAGCCTGTTTCAGTCTCTATCCCTAGCACCCTTGCCCCTGGAAACTACCTTATGCGCACGGAGATCATTTCTCTCCAACTCGCGATGACTCTGGGTGGTGCCGAGTTTTATCCTGCGTGCATTCAGCTAACCGTCGGAGGCTCGCAAACTGGCCAACCGACTGCCAACGAAGAGGTTACCTTCCCTGGTGGTTATAGTGATACCGATCCTGGTATCCTCGTTCCAAATGTAAGTAGTGATTTGTCTTGGTTATGTTCGCATTATTGACAGGGTGACAGGTCTACAACCCGGGATTCGTCTACGTGTTCCCTGGTCCACCAGTTGTCAATCTCGGTTCAGGTGGTTCTGCTCCGTCCGGATCCGGATCATCGTCCTCTTCCCCAGTGGCTCCCTCTTCGCCCCCCGCCACATCTTCCGCCCCATCCGTGGCATCTCCTTCCGCACCTGCAACGACCTCTGTACCTGCCAATGTCGGTGGTGCTCCTCCATCCTCTGCTTCTGCTACACCTAGCGCGACAACGACTGGAAAGTCCAGCTCTACCTGCCCTTCCAAGCGCTCCAAAACTCCCCAGTCGTCGAGTAGCTCGCTTAAAGCGCGCATGCACAGACGTCGTCTCCCCACTTCCCACTAATCGGTGATGCCAAGACCGTTCTGCCCACATGCCCAGTGCAGTGGTCACCCTGCTCATAGCTATGAAATGATGGATGTTCCGGTCATCAGATTGACACGTCTTGATGAGGTGTCGACATCATGTGATTGCTGTCTTATATGACGATTTTTGGCTCGATGCCAAAGTCGAGCCTGGTGCTGTCCCACTCCTGGAGATGAGTTCATAGATAACGCTGTACCATCTATCGTCGTTCGTTTCATGTTTAAATGTTGTATCAATGCATTCAATTTCGGTTTACAAGCTAGGACCCACGGAGTCCAGTCTCTGTACACTCTTGCTGAATGCCCATATGACAGCTGTCATGTAAGGAATTTAGGATGCTTGTTTTTCTGCCTTGTCTCGTGGGCTCCCACTTTGCCGTCAAAGTTATTGGGCTTTGTTCTAAACTTGGCCATGGCATCATATATGAACTCAATACTGACAATACAGTAAGGCTCTCTATGAGTGCGCGCAGCGACTTACACCGTCAGCAAAAGCTTCCAGACTGTCCAGTGAGTGCATGCCAGTGTTGATAACTGACCTGTTCGAATTCCAGTATCACGCTCCTTCGTAGTACTTCTGGTTTCTTCGCTCTCGCCTAGGAGTCGGCTACCGCAGCTGGCATGGACCTCGACCAAAAGGACCACCGCCCCTCCGTTGCTGTCATCTTCAACATCCTTCAGATTGAAATTCAGACCTATCCACTGAACTGAGCACGGAGATCCGTTCATGAGAACACCACACCACAGTCATCAACATCGTCGAGTCCATCAGGGTCCCCATCATCGTTTCTACACTCATCACCGTAAAATCGCGTCGGTGATCAATAATAATGCTGATCTTATGTTGATCGTCTTCTTTCTCTATCAGACCGCGTTGTGGGCGCTGTCATCCCCATCGCCACTCAGCTTGGAAATTGATGTTCTCCCCATTATGGCTGACGTCGTCAAAGTTCTTTTCGCTCTCTCTTGTCTGTCGTGGTCCCTCTCGAGTCTCTGGCCTTCACATTCCCGATGTTTCTCCCTGTGATTCGCATACTGTAGGTGATTGTCGGCCGGGCCCTGGGCTGATGCGTAAATTGGGGTGACAGTTTCTTCGGGTTTTTTTGGTTTATCGATGATACAATATTGGAATCACATGTTTTTTATACCCGTTTCAAAATTTCAAGGACTTGGATCCTGTTTGTGATAACGCGAACTACTCTAGTTAGACCAGCCGTTGTTTTTTGTTTGTGGCGTCGACCAAATGTCGGATGTGAGGCTCTTGCCATCCTCTGTCATCCTGGGCCGTGTACGACAGTTTACAACGTGGTTTGAATTCTTCACATACTTACTCTGCAGAAGCGATGTTCTCGGCTGACAGAGTGGTTGAATGTTGACTTCCAATGATTTAGAGAAGTACGTGTATCTAATATCTAAAAATCTGACAGCGCATAACAGATGTGAACGGTGGCCGGTTTCGCTCTCAAGTTTCGGGTTGTAGAGGTTTGTCTGTCCGACTCTGTCCTCTCTTTGAGCTGTTCAAAAAGTCGCTGACAATCTGATGACTCTCCTCTCAACCCCTGTTAGTACATAGGTCATTTAGAGACAAAAGTCCCGTCCCTCCGTTCTTAGGCAGAGAGTTTCTAACACTGTCGGCGGCTTTTTGCGAACCGTCGAAGTCGCTCGCCAAGCTTTTTTCGAATTCGATGAACGTCAGTGCGTGTTGCAGTTGATCACCCACGTTAAGTTCGCTGCCGGCACAGCTTCCGTGGATAACTCACACACTTGTACGCTTTCTGAGTTGCTGAGTTTTCCTTTGATGCCCTTCAAATCCAGGTAAGTCTCAACTTTAATAATCTCCCAGTTCACTAAGCTCCTCAGGATTTGCATCTGCGGCAGCCAAACCGCGGAAGTCCTAAATATGGTATCGTATATTGACCGCGCTGTCAAGAGTGGAGCTGCGTCATGCAATGTTGACGTCGGAAAACCAGAAAAATATAATCTGACACCCACGAGAAGCTGCGAAAGCAGTCTCAGAAGAGAACAAGAATGTTTAGCGATGTCCACGTAAGTTTGTTCCTGGCTCATTCCTGCTCTATAAAATCCGTCCCCGTTTTTTGAAGATGAATCCATCGACTTTTTGTCATCTTCCCTTCACCTCGCCTTCTCGAACCCTTCACGTCTCACCAGACACCCCCACGTTCATTTGTAAAAAATGCGCTCCTTCACTACATTCTTCTCCGCCTTCGTTGCTTTGGCCACTTTGAGCAACGCTGCTCCTGTCGCCCTTTCCTGCGGTACTCAGACCCCCACTGACGGCAACACTACTGGTGTTGTCCCCTCCGTTGACGCAGCTTCTGCCGTTTCTGGCGCCACTGCTACCGTCGTCAGCGCTGTCGCTAGTGTCACCAGCCAGATCCCCAGTGCTACTGCTGTTGTTTCCGGCGTGACTGGTCAGGTCGCTGGTGTTAATGCCGGTGGCTTGCTCTCAGGTGCTACTGGTGGTGTTCTCTCCAGCGTTACTGGAGAAGTCTCTGGCGTCAACGCCGGTGGCGTCCTCTCTGGTGTCAACGCTGGTGGTGTCCTTTCTGGTGTTACTGGTGAGGTTTCTGGCGTCACCGCCTCTGGTGTCCTCTCTGGTGTTACTGGCGAGGTTTCCGGCCTCAACGCTGGTGGTGTTGTCTCTGGTGTCAACGCTGGCGGTGTGCTCTCGGGTGTTACCGCCTCCGGTGTGCTCTCCGGTGTCAGCACCTCTGGTGTCCTCTCCTCCGCTGGTGCTAGCGGCGAGCTCTCTGCTGTCAACGCCAGTGGTGTGCTCTCGGGTGTTGCCACTCCCTCCGTTGCCATGATCTTCAACAACGTCCAGACTCAAATCGCCCCCTTCGTCGCTGAACTGAGTATGTTAAGTTTTCGACCCATGTGGCGACTTTCTGACTTATTTCGGCAGCCTACCTCACTCCCTCCAACTGCACCATGACCCAGATTAGCTCCATCGTCTCCCAGATCAAGGGCCCCCTCTCTGGTGCTCTTCCTCAGCTCCAGGCTCTCTCTGGCCAGCCCACTAACGTCATCTTCGGTGCCATCGACGGCTCCTCTGTCTTGAGCGTTACTCAGATCGCTGGTGTTGTCACTCCTCTCATTACCGTCAGTCTAACTTTCTGTCCAATGCAAGCGAAGTCAATCTGACGGCCTTTGTCTAGATGATCCTCACCGCCATTGGCAACCTCCTCCCCATGATCACCGGGGAGGCATCTGACATCCTTGCCGTCTTCAGCGACCTTGGCTCTGTCTGCTGGTCCCTCTTGACTGTCGTTATCTCTTTGGTTGGTGGTATCACCACTGAGCTCGCTCCTGCTTTGCAACCCGTTGCTGGTGTTGTCTCTGCTCTCGGCCTCAACATCATCCCTGGCCTCAACCTCTAATCTATGTGAGCTCATCTCTTGATCTTGGGAGTCGGCGTGCAAGTGTTGACAATGTGCACAGGACAGCACACACACAAAAACACGTTGATCGTCGGTAGAATACCACTATTTGTATACCCGCGTCGTTACATCTTCGTGTTCCACGTTCATACAGTATAGACCTGATGTTGTGTTACGCATGTACACGACAATCCAAAAAAAAAAAAAAAACAATCGTTGGGAACTTTTAAGTTTCCTGGCAGATGAAACACACCTACTTGGTTTCGAACCCACTGGTGGGTGGGGTGTACACGTTTGATGGTGTATCACTACCGTTGTTTCAGGGTGACAGTGACGTAGTGATTTGCGGTAGTTTGACGTGCTGTCAGATATGGTATTTGACAGGGTGAAACTGTCGATCATCCCGGTCCCCGAGGTCTCATGTGAGGATTTCTCTGGTGACTTGGAACACATAATAGCGCTGAGCCGCGGCGACTTGTCAGGCTTCATATGCCCAAGGACACGTTATCACGGGAGGTAGTACATAGCTCAATCTATTCACAATCCTATTGAACATGTTCGGTGACCCAGAGCACACATTACTACAGCGATTCTCGGTAGCGTAATAAATATAACACGTGGGTGACTTCCAAGCCTCTCTATATGTCTCTGCCATCGGAATCAAAAACCCCGTCATCCTGGATCAACTCTCTTCCCAAGGTGCTACATACCTCGGGAGGATTATGATCAACGGGGACGGGGATTCATGACCTACGAGTCTTCCTCCGCGGTTTGGTGGGGCCGACGTCAGGTGGCAAAGGAAACGCAGTATGCTCTGGATCCGTACAGGCGAGTATCCAGAGTAATAAACATTCGAAGACGTTTGGTACGGGAAATCGGAGACTGCAGACGTCAGATGCTTTGACATCCATGTCTGCCGGAAACATGGGTGCGGGGAGGTGAGTTGAGACTTGAGCGCGTTTCATATCTGATCAAAGAGCAAATAGTGGATGGTTGGTGAAATCAGTTTCGATGATTCATGTGAAAGGGTGAGACATGAGACGTACCGAGACTCAGCATGCCGAATACCCAGCTTTCGTAGTTTGTCAATACAAAGTAGCGACAGTCGTGCGCTTTGCAGATGTCCCATATCTGTGAAGTAGGGTGGATTGATCTCGACAAGTGAACGTTTGAAGAAGTTCGAGGTACTCACGACAGCCCATAGAACGTCCTTGGGGGCTGGTGGAGCATCGGACGTTAGATCAAAGTTGTCGTCACGCTATTCGGGTGGGTATGAGCGGAGTTCAATGCGTGGTAGCTAAGGTCCTTACATTGCCCACACAGACAAATTCCTCGAGATCGTCTAATCTGATGTCCCATGGTGGTACGACTACAACCAGAAGCGATAAGTCGTTATTGGTGTGTCCGGGCTACGAACTTTCGATGAGCTACGATGCGACTTAAGGAGGAGGGGATAGAAACCATACCAGGGCTATCAAATCGAAGAGACTGATGTCTTGAACGGGACAGAGATGATTGACATCATGGAATCGCAAGCGGTTGTAGACTTCATGATCCTCAGGTACGTTGAAAAAGAGTTTCAGGACTTTCAAGACCGTGCGAAGTGGATAAGCATTCAAAAGAGTGGTGATGTGGCCCGGAAAGCTGAATCTGCAAGCTTCAACAAGTCGGAAGTCGTCTTCGCCCATGAAGCAATGCGTGACATCGGGCAGTGTCAGGTCAACGAGTTTCCCTTGCTCTGCGAGCGTCGATGTGAGTGTTACATCGGTCATCTGGTCTTTCCCTGAAACGAGGTCAGTTCAGGCGCTCATCGAAATGAAAAAGGGTTACTCACACATAGCAAAGAAATTAGACAGCACAGATTCATCGAGGCGGCCGATATCCACCAACGTGCGAGTTCCAGCTGGGCGGGAAAGGCTTGGGATCGTAGGCCAATGGTTTCTCGTAGACGGGTCTACTGATCCAAGCAGGTACTGCGGCATCCATGCCTTCGCCAGGTAAGCCTTGAGAGAATGGAACCACGGCTTGTTCGAAGTGTCGTCAGTTTTCTTTGCGTCGACAGGAGGAGCTCGAGGGATTCGTGGAGGCAGATCGCCTACGGGAACTTGTGGTCGTGCGTAGAATGGGCCAGATTCTCTGATGGGTACCCGAGGTGGCTCAGGCTTGCAAGATTCTACATCGATCACTGGCTCGCGTAAGTCACCCTCGGTCCAGCCTCGAGGGTAGTGGATTGTGTATTTCAACTCCGTTTCTCTATCGTATGTCGTGCGGGTGAAACCGTTCATTGGTTCGGATTTTATGTCGTCGAGATTGTCTTGTGGAGGTGCGAGCAGAGTGGTTTCTTGGGTGTCTGTGACTGCTTCTGCGAGGACTTTATGGATTGGAGGGGGTGCTCGTGCCAGCGACGCCACATTGGAGGGATCAAGCAATAGAACAAAGCGTACGTCTAAGCGTTTGTGCCACCGGGATCAAAGGGCCAAAGCTGTTTGCTGACAGTCACACGAGATGGTCAAAGCGAGGAACACTTGCAGCTTACGACAAGGTTTGCTATGTGCACAATGTAGAAGTGCAGCTCGTGCCACTTGAATGCACCACATCGAAGTTGCCCATTCCTTGCCTGCTGGATGGACTGACCATGATTGGGTTCAGGTTCTTGGACTTGAGGCAAAGCTCGGTCACGGTTGCAGTATTCCTGTGCTCTCGGCTAAACGAGTCGGGGTTCGTCGTTTCTCAGAGTCTACGAACGCCCCTCAGCCTCTTCTGAATCTAGTCAAGTAAAAACAAGTTCAGCGTTCGAATCTAGTAGCTCAAGCGTTCACACTTCCTGGAGACACCAAGCCGTGGATCAAACAGTTCATGCAGAGCTCTGCTGAGATCCGTATTTTCTTCAAAGACATGAGGCTGGAAGAGGTAGAGAGGGTTCTGCGCGACCGTTGTGGGCTTGACAGTACCGATACGCAAGAACTCGCAACCCCCAAGAACGACATCCATGAACCGAAGCTGCTCGTGGTTCTGTGGAGAGTTATAGTATATCACTTTGCGTTGATAAACTGCACACTACTCACAGTACGTACGAACCTGCGAATCCTCCAAGTTTGATCTTCCCCATCGACAAGGCCGCCTCATGGTAGTTTATTTTTTCTCCCACATTCGACGAGTTCAAACGTTCACTGTTGAAGTAACGTGTCTTAGACTATCCAGGCAAGAATTCAATCCTCCTGCCAGTACAGGTCTAACTAGTTTCCGCACATGATTCATAAGTTAGTGTCTGGCATGTTCAACGACACCGCTTCCACTTTTGTATCCTTGAATCATTCGAATCGCATCAACCACCCGCCGGAATTCATTCATCTCAATTGAGACGTCAGTCGACGCTAATTTTGAGAGCTGGATGTCTGGCTAGTATGATATCACTTCTACGCGGACGCCATGGAGACAACTTTGAAAGCACATGTTTAAAACCTCAGAAAGAGTGAGTTGACAGACATTGCTGTCTTTCAAGTTGGTAGGCTCTCCCCAGTACGAGGTTCGAATGACACCTCTGATTCAAACCTTCGGTCTATCTATTAGTACCCATACGGACGAATAGAGAAATGTGCCAATTGAGTCCTGGCCTGAACCCCAAGCGCCTGACAGCTCTCGGTCCGTCTTCTGTTTATCGGTATACACCCTTCTCACACATACGTAAAGGGAGCGCCTCGTAGCGACCAAACATGAGCTGAGCGGCTCTGGAAATGATCAGGGGAACAGTTGGGATGGCGCTTGCTTAGTAGGTGATTTACCTTCGCGATTGATCTAAAGAAATAGACTGTATTTCACTCACAGATGCGTAGCAGCGGACTGCAGCTATGGACGGCAACTTCGCAAGTGAACCGACTCTGGTCTGTATGAGATCTCGACCCTTTTGAATTTCTTCTGCGCATCAAGGATTTACAGAATCGCGAAAGTCGAGTGCAATTATCAGCGCTTGACAGATTGTGATAAATGCCATTAATATCTAACGGGGAAGTCACTCAGTCAAGCGATGTGAGGGGACCGTTTGTGATGAAACAACTTCTCGCTGCCGACGCAACGGGTGTTGCACTGGTGTCACATCATGGACCTTGCTCTCCCGGTGCCGAGACCCCTAGAAATAAGAGCAGCACCAGGAGATTTCCTTCTCAATCTTCATGCCCGCACAAGTTTTTCGCTTTCCTGATTTCCTAGGGGCACTGCCCATGAAGCCCGGTGGGAGCATCAATCCACACTTCAAGGATGTCGATAATGACGTCCAGACGTGGTCAAAGAGAACGTTTGGCTCGCTATACGCAAAAGTACGTATCGTTGAGTCAGCGCATGCACATGTTGATCTTTGCTCCTAGACGATCACCTCGTCCGAGACACCACTCCTGTGTGCTGTGACCACCCCGCTCGCCTCTCGTCATGTATTATACGCATGCATCATCTATACACTTACAACCATTATCTTGGACGATATCACGTACGTCTCTTTCTTCGCTACAAGTATTCTTCGTACGACCTCAAGTGCTTCTGTAGAGATGATATCCCGAGCTCTGAGGCTAGGTCTATAACCCAGGCATGGATAATGTCGCTACGTGACAACAAAGAAAAGCAAAGCACCGATTATGCATTGATCGAGAAGATGCGCAGGTCAGCGACTCGGAGATCGTCAAACGTTGCATTTTCAGCTCGCTAACTTCTTTTCAATGCAGAGACGTGGTCCTGGCCGTGAAGACAACAGTTGGCCCTTTCCATTGGCCCCAACTCATCGCCGCGAGCGAAGAATTTGCCAATCACATCGTTGACGAGGCACTCGCCCGAGAAGCATACACGCAGAAGATCGTGGTCCACGATATCCAATCGTATTTAAAAATGCGTCGAGAGTCAGCTGGCTGTCGCCTTTGCTATGTCTTCATGCGGAGTAGCCGCGACCTACGCATCCCCGACGAAATTCTGAGCCATCCAGTCGTCCAAGCGATGGAAAATTGCGGCCTGGACCTAGTCACCCTTGCCAATGTGAGTAAACAGCCAAGAACTCGTACCGTTCCTGGCCCTCTACTAATGGTTCATCCAACATTCAGGACGTATATTCTTTCAAGAAAGAATATGAACAGGAAGGATTACCGAGCAACATCCTGATGGTGATGCAAAACGACCCGAAGACCGCGCACCTTACCAATTTGCAAGACAGGATTGACTATACCATGGACCTATTCGTCGCAATACTTGACCGTCTCCAGGAATGCAGGGATCAGCTGTCATCGTTCGAACCAGATATGAAACGGCAGCTTCAATCATTCGTAGATGGTATGCTGGACTGGGCTGCAGGGAACGTCGAGTGGAGTCGGGTATGCCGTCGTTACCACGTCTTCGCGAACGAAAGCGACATGAAGAACAACATTTTGAGGTTGGGAACCAGAAAATAGCCCCACGGCGTTATACTACAAGCGATTCCAGTCGTCTATTACTGGACTTCCTAATTTTCTTCTTTATTTCCTTGCATGTCACTCTGGTGGACTGCTTATTCCGTCTTGCACTTGGATTTAGTGGACAATTACCTAGAACTAGAGACTCCGAGTAGATTCTCCCCCACCACGCAGTTTCTGCTCTGTTGGATCAGTCGTTGATATGATAGTTTTCCAGTAGAATCTTGAATAAGCCAAAGTCGCGACTTCGTCGGATCCATAAGCATTCTTGGTTACTTTCGAGATAAACAAAGCGGGATGACTCAATAGACTCGCACTTGCAAATCCTTCCAATGGGAATCTAGGGGACGGTATCATACTTTTCTATTCGAACCATTCTAATATACAGATGATGCTTCTGACACTGGCACTGTCCATTGAACAGCCCTCAGAGTCTCTACGAATATATAAAAACTGGTTTCGCATATAATTGTGCGGAGATAATTCATGTCATAACCAAACCTTGGAATCATCGAGGTACGTTTCAAGTTCCAGAGTAGAAGAAGGTCCGGGACGGAATTCCATCCTATGCTCCACTTCCTCAGGTTGGAGGCTTATCTCATTGTCCACCAGTGACACAGGAAGCCGCGACACGATAACGCTCTGGTATGCACGAGGTAAGCCGTGAGTCAACCCAAGGCCGACTCTGACTACAATCAGCAGTGGGGTAATCACCTGGGAAAATAGTATAGGGACTCGATGAGCCGATGAACACGATACAGGTTGGGACGTACGGCGAGTGGACAGGTAATGTTGATCCAAGCCAAGGAGAAAGTGTTATCTGCGATCTCCGTGATATAAAAGGCCAGTGAGACGGTGAGCACACCAACAAAGATGGCACCCGATTCGACGATGATCCATATGCTAGATGCAAAGGGATGGCTCCTTGGAAAATCCTTGCATAACGAGGACACGATTCGACCCATCCACCAGAGTCGCAGAGCAATTACCGCCGTGACAAAGACGTTGACGGCGAGATTCAACGAGGATGATATTAGGATTATAAGCCGCACTATATTCTTGATCGAGCGACAAGCAAGGACGACGCCCGCAGTGCCTGTTGCTGTCAACGTGTTCATCAGTGATGCTGATACGCCTCTCATCTACGTACCGAAAGTAACCGCCTCTAGCAAAATCTAAATTCCAGACGAATTAAACTCAGGATGACCATCATCATTGGATTATTAGGATTGCTTACGGGAAATGCGATGACCCTCCAATCGCGATTGAAGACAATATACAGCCTCCAGATCTCAAGGGTAATGTCCGTCAATGTCATGATGGTTATAGCATCTCATTCCAATATACTCACCAGAACGATGTCTTGAACAACCATCTGAATGTCTGTGAGTTCACTTAATAGAAAATGTAAGAACCAATCCTACCAGTGGGACAAACACTGCGATTTGCAATGTGTGTATCGGCCTCGTACATGTAAGGAAATAACTATCGGCATATCCTAGCACTCCAGGTGGTGCGTATACGTATGCCTCTAGTAACTCCTCAAGCGAGGCGGCGGCATGGACAGTGGCTAAAAGGAAGAGAATAGTGGATGTTAAGACCAGTACCCTGTGAAGCGTTCTCAGCGAGCAAGTTTATGTGGCAGGTTTTAGCCCACCAGCGATTTGTAATGGAGCTCTTTTTCCGCAAGAGTACAAACATGCACAGTCCATACAGTACACAACTGCACGTTCGATCGATTTAGGCACGGAGGTCGATATATCGGAAGCAATGACGAACCTGATTCCTGTCTGGTATTCAGCAATGCTCGATCCACAGCATGATAATCACATACCATACAACAAGATTTCTATCCAGATGGAGATCAAGGATATCTTACCTGCGGGGGGAAGCACAACGTTTGCAGTTGCCATATCGTCGAGGATTTCGTGGCAAGAGGTAGCTCTGAGGACTGATGAGTATTTAACACCATTCGAATGTGGTTCAGCGATCCGAAACCAATCGGAGCGAGCATTACAGAACAAGGCCGTCAAAGATACAGTGCTTTGAAGCTTGTAAGCAAGGTAAGTGTAGCCTCCACTGAGATATCACCTCGGGCGCGACTGATTACGGAAGTGTTGATCTGGCTCAGTTCACTGCCGCCAAGTGCTCAGTTACGCTTCAGTAAAAGATCTGATTAGCGAGGTTCCTACAAGCTCGGTTATAGTCAAGGCCTGACCTTATGGTAATAGCTCGGTGAAAACCAGCTGAAATTGATCATTGTTCGAGAAGCTGGGGCTTCCAGCAACAGGTACTAAGTACTTCAGGTTGCAACACAAACTAACAAACCGTGTGGACATTTCCGTACGCCAGCAACTCCAGATTAGCGCACGGTGCAATCGAACTCGAGAACTGCCTTCATCGATGCGTTATCACTGACGTCAATGATCGATAAAGGACCCCAGTGTTGATAAGGAGTGGCCTTGCATCAGGCTGAGTCAGTCGTCCAAGCTGGATGAGCTCTTGAGTTGCCACATCGCATCGTAATCTGAAAGATTTCTTGTCCATGTAATTGTGACTTGAGAACTCCTAATACGTACTATTCATCACAGGATAAGCGGTAAGGAGATGCCAGCCTGGGGCCCAGTGGTCACGGTTAGGGTAGGGTCTGGCTTGCTCAGCCGAGAGATTGCGCTGGCACGAAAGTAATTCGGACTCCCGGCGAACCTGAGCGAGGGTCGAACGACTGCAGAACAAGGCCAGTTTCGTTCATGCCAAGTAAGCGCGACAAAGCGACAAAGCACAGCGACTGCACAGCGCCACGTATCCAGGCCAGGGGAGTCAGTTGCTACCCTGCAATGATGGACCCACACATTTTTCGAATCGTTGATGGCAAGTTACTTGTTCCTGAATAAAGCAGGACTTCAAGGTCAAACCAAGAAGATGAGATGATCTGGCACAGACGAAGGCAGACACACTTGCGTACCGAACTTGAAGCTTTGAAATGCCACAGGTCAATGATGATCATGGCAGTTGCTAAGGTCACTAGCAAGGTTTGTTCCAAACCCACTCAAGCTAGTGGCCACTGCCAGCCAGCCACAACAGGTTGAACCTGATGGAGATAGACTTTTAGCTCATTTGTCGGACAATCCGTCCAGTCAGAGACCAGGATCTACGAAGTACTCAGTGCAAGACTGGTAAGCCGAGGGCGGCCGTTGTCGATACCCAGCCCAGCACAACCCCACCCTCTATCTCTGGCACACAATAGTCACAATATAATAGTTGCAACCACAACACTGTCTACCCCTGCGCCGTCCGCTCCGTCCATTCTATTCACCCTCACATCCAGTCTCGACTCACTTGAAGTCATAGTCCGAATCAAAGAATTATACAGAACCACGAACCATCCAACCAGTCCTGACTGCCATGATCCATCACAGTTGTTGCGAATTGCCTGTATCCTTTGCGAGTGCGGTGTAGACGAGCAGTTGATGGTTTTCGCTTGGAGTGCCTGCCAGCTCATTGTCTTATCAAGGTCTTCGGGTTCTCGATTCGTCATTATTTTGTATCATCCTTACTCACCCTGCGGTCTCAGGCTCAACGCCTCGCTTCTACGTGCATTATCCCCCGGGCTTGAACTACGTTTTTGTCCAATCTCGACCCTAACACTACCACTCCGAGCATCCCACCCTGCATGAACGCCCACACGCCTACCGTTTTTCTCTTCTCCTGAGATAGGGTAGACAACGATTGGGCAGGAATGAGCGTTAACTCCAATGCCCAAGAGGTTAACTATTGTTTCAGAACATCAGTGCAACGCCGGGGGTCTAGGGGTGTTTGTGGGATACATAGTACTACATACACAGCCGAGCGTGCCCCTAATGGAGGTATCGATTGACACTTCGAGGAGACCGAAACCGACGCCAATATTTGGGCATTCGGGACTGTTTTACAAAGGTTTGTAGCGTCGACTCAATGCATGCATACCTTGACCTTTGCTCCTAGTCAATCATTTGCTCCAAGATACCGTTGCCAGTGCTTTGTGGGGATGACACGGTGCTACTCGCTGACGGAGACCCGTCAGATGGCTAGTTTCATATTTGATTGGTGGTCTGACAGCTTCTTTATTGCTGGACACTCTGTACAGCTCGGCTGTTGGTGCGGGGAATGACTCGTCATGGAGAACGTACATTATAGTGGGTCAAATACCTACCCGAAATCAGGAGTGTCATCGTGTTCGAGAAAGATAGCTTTGCGATTCACGTAACCGAGACATTGAATCGCGGATCGCTCGAGAGCTGGTTACAAATACAACACTTCACCTTGCTGGATGATCTAAAGGACTCCGACACTCCTTGGAGGGTGCTAATAGTTGGAATGGAAGAACGGTTCATCATACAGGGCGTAAATATACGATTCGCAGTGGCAACCGAGAATGGATCTGAAAGCAATACTAGATTTCGAAGTTTTGATAGGAGGGACAGGTCCTGTGCAAGTCATTATAGCTACAGATGCTCCATATCTGCGAGTCAGGATGTCCAGTGCAAATTCTGTCCAAGGCAACTCGATGCAAAAAATAAGTTAAGAGTGATATCGTAACAGAACACTCCATAGCCTTCCTTGTGCGAAAATAAATCATGCAATAATCATTTAAACTCTGGCTTCGTCGAGGCACATTGTCGGACGAGAAGAACTGGAGTGTCCGTCATGCGATTCCATCATATGCGGCGGTTCCCCAGCCTGGAACCGAATCTCACTATGCACTGTCATGGGAGCCCGCGAAATAATAACACCCTCGTATTCCCGTTGTAAGCCATGGGTCGAGCCAAGACCTACCCTGACGACGATCAGGAGCGGTGTAATCACCTGTGAATTCAAAAACGTAGGGACCAGATGAGCCTACGAACACGATAAAAGATTGGGACGTACAGCTAATTGAGTGGTAAATGTTCCTCCAGACCAAAGCCAAAGAGTCATCCTCAATCTGAGTGACATAGAAGGCCAGTGCGACGGCGATCACGTCAGCGAGGATGGCACCCGATTCCACGACAATCCATATGGAAGATTCGTAGGGATTACGCTTCAGAGTACCGACAGATAGTGAGGACACGATGCAGCCCATCCACCTGAGGCGTGCAGCAATTGCACCCGTGACCAAAACGTTGACGGCAAGATTTAGTGAGCATGCAACTAAGCTGATCTCGTGCACGACATTGCTAACGGGGACAGTAAGAAGTACAATACTTGCAGTTGCCATAGCTGTTAGAAAGTTCATTAGTGATCACAAGGCTGCGCTGACCTACTAACCGAAGATGGTCGCTTCCAGGAGAACCTAAATTTCAAATGTACTCAGTTCGTGATCACGGCTGCATCCGGGTTAAATACTGTTTACAGGAAATACGATGACCCTCCAATCGCAATTGAAGATAACATACAACCGCCAGATCTACAAGGCAACGACTGTCAATATCGTCACTGTATTTGTATTTCATCCTTCATCCCCACCAGAACGAGGTCTTGAATAACCATCTTTGAATTGCTGTGAGCCCACTCGATACAAAGCAAGTGGTTTAAACCTACCACAGGAACGAATATCGCACTCTGCAGATTTCCCATCGGAGTAGTAGGATCCAGAAAGTAAATGTCGGCATATCCCGGTACTCCAGGTGGCGCATACACATATGCCTCTAGCAACTGCTCGAGCGCAGCGGCAACATGCACGGTGGCCAAAAGGAAGAGAATCGTGGACGTTAAGACCAATACCCTGTTGGAGTGTGCTCAATACATTTATTGGGCAGGTTTACATGCGAGTTCGTAACCCACAAGCGATTGGAAATAGCACCCTTTTCTCGCAGCAGCACGAACATGCATAGTCAATACACAACACAACTGTAAGTGACCACTTCAGTCGAGGAAGCTGACAATTTTCCTCGCCAATTACACACCTAACTCCTGTTCGGTGTTCAGTGATGGTCGACAACTGTATATCTATCACATACCGTACAGCAAGGTCTCTACCCAAATGGAGATGAGTGATATCATTCCCACTGGAGGAAAGACAACGTTTGTAGTTGCCATACCAGTGAGGTTTTCGTGGTGGAGGCAGTTCAGGAGGGTGGGTATTAAACATCATTCAGATGTTGCGCAGCAACCTGAAACAGACCAAGAGGGATATACAACACGAGAAGCGAACACTTTAGATGCAGGTTAGGTCTACCTTGTTCCAGATAAGAGACAATTTAATTGGATGTGTGTGAGCATAGTTACATTACGATAAGAGCCTCAACTTACACATTACAGCGTGACCTTGAGTGAGATATCGCCTCGAATGCAAGCTCAACTGGGTGATTGATTATCAAGATGTTGGCTCGTGCCGTTAAGCTTCCGTAAACCGATCAGCAATGTTTTTCGACGCTAGTCAACTTAAATCACCGAGTAACTCGTGTTACGTCATCCCTCGTACTTCGAGTTGTAAAGCGAATTGACAAGTCGCGTAGACACTCTCGGCGGCGAATTATAGCGGCGGAGGTGCAATCGAAGTGCGAGAACTGAACTCACTCTAGCAGACTGTAGATACGTTGACGAATGAATGGGGCCTGAAAAGAGCACAGCGTAATGTAATCAGACTCACCAGTGATGGGCCCTGTCGTTTGTAGTGGACTGCCATCAGGCTCATCAGTCATCTGAGTGGCGAAAAGCCCTGAGATCTAGAATTACCACGTTCATTATCGCAAGAGAACTTGAACTGGGGTTGCAAGTTGTCATATCGCACTTTCAAAGACATTTTTTGACCCATGCAATTCGTGAGCGGCTCACTTGGACCTAATACGCACTATTCACCACAGGATAGGCAAGTGGAATGATAGGACAACCGACTGGCACAGCCGTTGCTTCCATGCAAATAATTCAGATTCGTGAACCTGGGCTAGAGTCGAAACGACCGACCGAATGTAGATGCAGATCGACTCAGAATTGATTTCATCCACGTCGAACCAAATACAAGAGAAGTTGACACCAATGATTCTCGACCAATTGTCAGTATAAACGACTAAGTGCAACAAGTAGAAAAGCATACCATGTTGCCAGGCTGTGTCTGTTTGGAAGTTTATCATGAACATATCACTCCAAAGGCAGACCGTGAGAGGGCTGGCCCGTTTGGGGTCATCGGCCCGGGTATCCCGATGTTGATCCCTGGCACAGCACCAGCCACGCTGCACCATGATCCCCTGGACAGTGTTACAATAACGATTAGTATCCGTTCATGATTTAACCCTGTGATATCCAGTGCAGCTTTTACAATCTCAGATCCCGTCCTGGCTCATTTGAAGCTGTGGAAGAATTATACAGGAGCGAATACAACGCGAACACCGAATCAACCACCACGAGTCCGCGACCGAGTTTACACTCTGTTGGGACTCGAGAAAAGTTGTAGGTTGCCTGCGCCTTCCGCAAGGTGCGATGGAGACAGGAATACAGCCTGAGGGATTTTGCCTGGAGTGCTTGTATCGTTGTCTTTTCGGGGTCATCTCGGTTCGTCATTTGTCCTGTGCCATCCTTGCCCATTCTCACAAATCTCAACTCTCGTAATCTTCAAAGACAAGCTGATGCCAGGGTTCTGAGGGTATGTATGGGATGGTGTTGTTGAGCTTGACGCTACCAGGTGGTGAGCAGGGTCGAAGAAGTATCTTCATCATCCGAATCCTAGTTACAGCAACCCTGGTATAAAACGCGTAACATGCTTAGCCGAGTTTTTAATCCTCCCATCCACCAAATTTCAATGTTTTCAACACCAAAAATGATGTCGTTCTAATATACAGGTGTTGCATTGGAAATTCTCCAAAGTGTCATAAATTAAACGCACACGGTACTAAGATCCAGTGAAAAGTCTTTAAAGACTGCTCCGATAAATACTAGTAAAAATTTGTACTGCACATAGAAGCGTGGAGATAAATCATGCCATCAAACATCGGAATCATCGAAGGACTTTTCCGAATGAAAAAGTCCATCACCGAGTTCCACATGATGCCTCCCTTCCCCAGCTTGGAAACTTGTCCCACTCAGGCTATTGATTGTCACGGGAACCCGTGACATGATAATGCCCTGGTATGCATGCTGTAGGCCGCGAGTCAATCCAAGGCCTACCCTGACCACGATGAGGAGTGGAGCAAGCACCTGTGTAATGTCAGGGCTCATTGAGTGAACGAATATGATCAATGTGGGGACATACAGCGAATTGGCTCGTAATATAAACTCCACTTAACGCGAAAGAACTATAATCAGTCTCAGTGACATAGAAGGCCAGTGTGACGACGGTCGCTACAGTAAAGATTGCATCTGATTCGATGATGATCCATATAACAGCTGCATAGGGATGATAGCTTGGAAAATTCTTGCATAATGAAGACACGATGCGGCCCATCCACCAGAGCCGCCCAGCAGTTGCAACAGTAACCAGGACGTTGACGATGACATTTAGCCCACACGATAACAAGCCGATTATGCGCACTACATCGCCAACGCGGGCAGCGAGGACGGTACTTGCAGTAGCCAGAGCTGTTAACAAGTTCAGTGGTGATCGCAATACTTTCCTAGCCTACAAACCAAAGATAGCTCCTTCCAGGAGAATCTAAATTCCTGATGTCGTCAGTTGTGATAACGATTGAGACAGGATTGCTGCGTACAGGGAGTACTATGACCCTCCAATCGCGACAGAATACAACGTATAATCTCGAAGGTGATGTCGGTCACTTGATTATGGGATCTCGTTTCAAAACACTCACCAAGACGAAACTTTGAACAACCATCTTCGAATATACATCAACATTCGCTCGATAGAAAGCAGGAGATTGAAGCCTACCAATAAAATGAATAGCACACCCTGGAGTATGTGAATAGGGCTCGTAGTTTCCAGGAAATAAATATCAGCATAATCTGGTACTCCAAGTGGTGCGTATATGTATGCCTCTAGCAACTGCTCAAGTGCCGAAGCAACATGAGCAGTAGCTAAAAGGAACGGGGTCGTGGATGTTACGACCAATACCCTGTGATGTGTTATCAACCCCTCTGCCGGGTTCAGGGGAGACCTTGAACTCACCAACGATTCGAAATGGTTGACCTTTCTCGCAGGAGCACATACATGCAGAGTCCATACACAGCGAGACTGCAAGTTTCCCCAGATTAGGCGGGGAATTTGATCCCTACACACGTACGAATGACCCACTTGATCCCTGTCGGGTGTTCAGCTACGCTCGACGAGGTGTATGCCTGTCACATACCATATAGCACCATTTCTATCCATATGGAGATGAGTGATATCTTTCCTGCTGGTGCCAGCCCAATGTTTGCGGTGGCCATCTCGTCAAAGTTCTCATGGTAGAGAGTCCACTCGGAGGATGAGTATTTAGCGTCATTCAGATGTGGCGCAGCAATCTGAAACAGATCAAGCTGGAAAAGAACAAGGTAGTCAAAGAGGTGTTGCTCGAGACACCGATTGGATTTCAAGTGTGGCCATCATTGAGGCATCACCTCGAATGCAATCTTAACTGGGCGCAGGCTATTCTGGAGATATTGAATTGACCCGGGTTATCGCTGGTGAGCGCTCGTTTACGCCCCGGTAAAGGGTCCGATCAGATGGTCAATTCGTTATTGCTCGTCGCTGGTTGAATGGGGTGTCATCCTAGACATCTTTTGGACTTGAAGATGTTGCTGGTAGTGGGCACTTCTAGGAGGTACTGGCGGGTTGCAGAATGAACCAACTAATTAACCAAACTTGCTTACGCAGGCAACGGGTTACAGCGGCCCGAGAGCCGCACACGTGGTACCGTAATCCAGTTCCTAGACTGAGACTCCATTGAATGACTTGGGAGCCTCAAGTGGCCCTCCCACAGACCTCATACCAGCCTCAGAATTATGAATATTTCCTATGCTACACTAAGGAGTGATGCTCGACTCCGGGTTGAGGAGAAATTGGTTTGAGAGCACGCTCGGATGTATGCTAGTGACACATCTAGCACTGGGAGGCGTCACCAACGTCGTCGCTCATCGATGCGTCTGTTAGTTATGCAGATGGTGGCATCGTCGTCTCCTTGTCACATTGATACCTACGGATGGTCGCGTTCTTGTTGATCGACATTAGCTTGCTGACCCTCTTTGTTATCGCCGATCTTATTAATACATAGGGAACCAAAACATCACATACTTTGCATTTCCGGAGCCAAATAGGTCATGCTTGACCAATGTGTCAGACAGAAGGGACGGGCCCTTCTGAAATACTCACTACAGTCGAGTGGGCAGTGATTGCGACACCCTATAGAGGACTTGACAGAGCGTTCGCGAAACGCGGTTCTGTCGACGATCGCTGGGTCTAGAATGAGGATATCCGAGTCTACATCGTCGGCCTTGTCCCCATGCATCAGGCTCTTTTTGACTGCCGGGTTGCATTGATAATGGAGCTGTTGGCGGTGATGGGCATTGCAAGCTGGAGGGGTTAGAAGAGAGCAGACGTAGCAACGGACCATAGAATGGTTGAGAGTATAGATGAGGCTGGGGATATACTTGAGGGAGCTCCAACCTGGCTGGGTATGATTACAGTGCTGGCAAAAGGGAGATATTCCCAGACCCATGGGACGCGGCAGAGGCGCACGAATAAACAACGAATTCGTTGGTGAAGGTCGTGTTGAAGTTTGACCCTTTGTTTTGACTTTGCCGTTCCGTCCTGTTCAGATCGTGGGTCTACTATATTCAACTATCATCTATCCCATCAGTATAATCAACACAATTTAACAGAACCCCTTCATCTACTCCAACATACGGCTTAAGATTTGACCCCGAGCCGAAGGAGACCCCTCAGGGGGACCACATGAGCGACGAGGTGGTCCCATGTAAAGTTATGCAAAGTCAGTTGACCAAGCAAGCGTTCGTAGTTCTCACACGGGGGCTTGCCATGAAGGAGCTGGTGACCAACTATAATCGGTCATCTGGTGTGCATCATGTAATGGGAGTGAAGACAGGTCAGCCGCAGATGTTGCCTGCCCCCATGAAAGACATAGACCCACCACATATTTGTGCATACACTTCGTCTGGAATGTGAAACACGCAAAAATGTAAAAATTCACAAAGAAAACGAAAGGTACACACCCCTGAAAGTCCGAAGATTATCCGAAGTGGAGGAGTCGGATTGAATGTGAGCGTGAAGACCGCCCGAATTGGTCAATTCGAGCGCCCAAGACATGAGTCCGAGAGCGACCGCTACACTGCGGGGTGAGCCAGATTTCTGAGTTGTACTACATAGTCAGATTCGCAGGCAGAGGCTGTGAATCCAGGGAATCCAGGACTTATGGCGAGTAGTCCTTGTCCGCGTTCTAGAAAAGCCAGTGACTCGGACTTTGCACACACCGACATAAGTTAGGGATTGACTCGCAAAGATATATCAATTGAGTACGGACCTCATATCATACACCGATGTGGAACTTGTGTTGCACAGTGCTCTGGCCCACACAGTCCCTGAACAAGGTTTTGCTAACTTGGGATATATTCTGGAGTGCTGTTAACGGTGTATAAAACTTCGAGCATTGTGTCATCGTCAGCACGAACGGAATAAGCCTCTTGGCCATGAAAACACACACGAAAGACTTACAGGATGCTGGTTGTCATCAGCATCGGTTTATACGCCAGGTGCACAGATTATAACCACAGTATGTGATGGTCTTGAATATTGTCCGAGTAGGCTCGGTGTCGTCGGTAAGTGAGTCGGTTGCTACCTTCTTGCGATGATGGAGTCCCACGAATTTTTCATTGATGGCAAATTACTTTTCCGACCTCGAGCCAAAACGAGAAGATGAGATAACCTGGCGCAGACGAGGGCAAAGGGAGTCAGCATTTCTGAACGCGTTTCCGCTTACCGAAGTGTCACCAGGAGTCACCATGGGACTTGCTCATTCTGTGAGATGGATACTGGTATGAGTGGTATCCCACTACTGCAGTCAGATTTTGACGATCATCACTTGCAAGGTTTGGTCCAATCCACTCAAGCTCATCAGCCGCAACAGATTGAATCTGATGGAGAAAGACGGCAGTGTGGCATGATTGGTGGGCCGAGAGCGGCCCGTTGCCCGTCTGTCGGATCGGCGTCACGTTTAGTCATTGTAACTTGAACGAGGAAAGTTCCCACACCCAAGCTACTAAGGATCTCAAGTACAATGCAGCTGGTGCACTGGATTTGTGGATGATGTGCATCATTCCAAGGCTACGTACCTACGGAAACCGCGAGGGATGACTGGTTTCGCTCATAATGCACATTCTTTCAAATCAAAAATGTATCAGACATTACCAGCATTGTTGTGCTCGAGCAAGAGATATACTTCGCGATTCAAGGAATGAAAACAATGGATCACGGATCGCTCGAGAGGGGATTGCAAACGAGAATTGTACGTCATGCGGGGTGTGATACTATATGTAGGACAAGACACATGTGCCCCACCACACCCTAGACCGTCCTGCCATTCCCGCCGGCAGTTTTAGATGCATCGGCCTTCCAGTTAGAGGTTTGTGCCCGTAGTTTTGAGTCATTTTGGAGTGTGGCAATCGAGAATGGATCTGAAAGCAATATGAGAGCTCGAGAAATTGATAGGAGAGATGGCAGGTGGCGTGAAGTTTGCTCACACTCAGGTCGCCCTGCAAAGAATGTTATAATCTTCTCTATCAATATTGCGTCTAATTCCCGTTAGTACAGGTGCTGTGCAAGGTATCATGGCTACACGTGTGCCATATCTGCGAGTCAGGATGTCTAACGCAAAATCCGTCCAAGGCAACCCAACCCCGAAAATAAATTACAGGTGATACTGTACAAAATACTCCATAGCCTTCCTTGTGCAGAGACAAATCGTGCTATAATTATTTAAACTTTGTCTTCGTAGAGGTCTGTTGTCGGACGAGGAGAACTCGAAAGTCTGTCATGCAATTCCACCGTACGCACCGGTTCCCCAGCCTGGAACCGAATCTCACTATGCACTGTCATGGGATGCCGCGACATAATAACACCCTGGTATGCCCTCTGTAAGCCATGGGTCAACCCAAGACCTACCCTGACCACGATCAGGAGTGGTGTAATCGCCTGTGGATTCAAAAGCGCAGGGACTCGATGAGCCGACAAATATGATAGCAGGTTGGGACGTACAGCTAGTGGAGCCGTAATGTTCATCCATGCCACAGAGTAAGCATTATCCTCAAGCTCTGTGAAATAAAAGGCCAGTGCGACGGCAATCACGCAAGCGAGAATGGCGCCCGATTCCACAATAACCCATACGGAGGATGCGTAAGGATTACCCTTCGGAGGACCGAGGGATAACGAAGACACGATTCGGCCCATCCACCAGAGGCGTGCAGCAATTGCGACCGTAACCAAGACGTTAACAGCAAGATTTAGCGAGCATGATACTAAGCTGATCAGGCGCACTACGTTGAAATCGGGGAGTGGAAGAATGACAGAGCCTGCAATCCCCGTAGCTGTTAAAAAGTTTATCAGTGAACGCAAGACTTTGCTAGGCTACGAACCACAGACGACCACTTCCAGGAGAACCTAAAATCCAGATATGCTCAGTTCGTGATCACGGCTTGGCTCGGATTAAATATTGCTTACAGGAATTACAATGACCCTCCAATCGCAGTTGAAGACAACATATAACCGCCAGATCTCCAAGACAATGTCTGTTAATATGGTCACTGTATTTCATTCCTCATACTTACCAGAACGAGGTCTTGAACAACCATCTTTGAATACCTGTGAACTCGCTTGATACAAAGTGGGTAATTCAACCTACCAAAGGAAC
>JBBPJZ010000168.1:0-31577 GCA_038089015.1 Chalciporus aff. trinitensis
CGACAACGACAACGACGACACGTCAGACTACATCGCAACTAAATATCCACTAGTGCCTCTTGGCGTGGGAGACGATCAGCATGTCAAGAATGCAGCTAGGCGGCGGTTCAGTGAACAAGCAGCCACCATCATCCAAGGTTCAGCAGCCTTTGCAGCATCAGAATCCCCAAATCATCAGACACAGAACCCGCCACAGATCGTACTCTGACCCTTTCTCCGATCCAGTCCATCAGTCAAAGCCTGTGCCCCGTTTGCCGCCCGACCCACCCCCCAAATACCCTCCTTATTCAAAGATGTCAACAAATAAACAATCTCCTCATCGTGATAACATCCAAGACGCCGTAAGGGACACCGTTCAACTCAGATCTACCGAACAACCTCGCACCAGCACGAGGACAGGTCGCAGCCAAACAACCGTCTCGTACGTCCCTCTCCTCCTTCCCCACACACCACATCTCACCCTCAAATCACAGAAGTCAGCCCTCGGGTGCACCTCGTACTCACGGTCGCCGCTCAATGTCTCAGGACTCCGTCTTACACGCTGCAAATGCCTTGGAAAAGGCAAAGTCCAAGCCTCGTGGAAAGAAGGGTTCTGCCCATGCAGACGTCATAGATAGACTCGACTTCAGTGGTGTGGGGCCCAGTATGTACATTCCTTTTCCTTCATCTCTTCATCGCTCAGCGTCACTTTCAGTGTTTCACCATGATGGCCCCTTCGATGCTTGCGCCCCGTCTCGAAACCGCCATCGCACCAAGGCACCCATGCTTGCCTGGAGCAGTACACCCGGCGAAGAGGTCGTCCCACCCTCCAGTGACTCCCCCTACCCGTCTCCAGATGCCTACAAGGGGGCATTTTCTCCCACGTATGATACCCCAAAGAAGAAGGTGGATGCTATTGCGGAGGCATGGGGAATGCACGAGCCAGAACCATACGAGGAATTTTTCGCCGGTGGAGGCACCGCTCGACGTGATGGTGAAACTCCGTCCAATTCCATTTATGCTGGCAGAGAGGGCCATGGCTCACGCAACGGCACTCCGCAACATTCAATCGGGAGACGCTCCAAGGACGGTCGTGACCTCCGGGAGGTATATAGAGAGTATCTCGACGAGGACAGCAGCAAGCAGCCTCAGGCACGGGACAAGGATCGTGCTGATAGAGAAAGCCGTCGTCCCCGACGTGGCACTCTTCCTCCTCCACAGCCAATTCTCGTCCCGGAGGCTCAGTCTGATGTGGAAAGCGGTCCCGGATCACCTTCTTGGGCACCCAAGCGTACGAAATCTCTCATGCAACGCATCAGGAAGATGCGGGATTCGCCGAATGTACCCGTGGGTTACGACGAGGGTGAAAAGCCGCCCTCGCCGAATGCAGAGCAATACCCGCCTGCGTCCCGCCCTACTCACCGCCCGCAGAACTCCTTCCTTGGGCGCTTTGCGGGGGGTAATGGGACCAATGTGGACCGCCGCGGTCTGAGAGACAACTCATCTCCAATCTCGGACAACTCGGAAACTTACGTTTATATTGATGATCCGCGCAGGGAGAAACAACTCCCGGCCACCCCTTTTGCACCGCCAACAGCCCGTGCCCAATCCGGTGAAGACAGGCGGGTGGACTTCGATGGGACCCCGGGGTCTCCCGGATCTGGAGCCGGGCTTGGTCGCAAGACAAGCCTCTTGAAGAAGGTCAAAGACGCTGTGAGGGGACCGAAATGAGGCAATGCACTCCAAGCTTTCGATATGTCCCTTCGTCGTTATTTTTTTTCCATTTGTTCCTTACTGTCCTTTTCGAATTTTCTCGACAAAGTTTCCGTTCCAGCTTCTGAATTCCTGCCCCTTTCCCGACTATCATGCTACGATCGTCTGGATTTCACACTTTTACTTTGTCGATGTATATTCTTTCCTCCGCCCCTCCCTCTTTGTTCGATTTTCCTACTGACCATGATGCTTTCGGTACCCATCCTAGTGTTTCATTATCTACGCATACCCACCTCTTCCAGGTTGTATGTAGGCCTACACGTCACGACATTTATTCGGTAGTGTAATCCACTTGTAGTCCGCTTGTTCATTCCTCTTTGTTCTCTCATAGGCAGAGAAAACGATGCGATGTACTGGACGGATATGGAAAGCCCAGCCATCTATGCAATGTATAGTGACATTAAAATTTCTATCCATGATCGAAAGTCTAGATAACTCTGGTATTAAACTTTGCTACATCCAGAGACATTTTCACGTCCTCTATCCTCACCTCCTCTCGATGGAAGATGCCAGCAGCTAGTGCAGATTCCACATCTGTCTCTCTGAAGACGCTCACAAAGTGTTCCTTGCATCCAGCACCGCTACTAGCCACGACTGGGATCGAGACAGCTTGCTTTACCATCCGGATTAGGTCATGGTCGAAACCCAGACCAGTGCCATCCCTATCAATGCTGTTAAGTAAAACCTCCCCGGCCCCAAGCTTTTGGGCGCCCTTCGCCAGCTCCACGGCTGAGACTGGACGCGTCTCTCGTCCTCCAGAAACAGTGCACTGGTACCACCAAGCCCTCCCTCGCTCATCGGCATCCTTCCCGTAGATGAGCTCTCCTTTAAACGGTCCATCGTACGTTGCGGGATCTACGTAAGCCCTTTTCGGATCGATCGAGACGACGACAGCCTGACTGCCGTACATCTTCGATATTTTCTCGATGGCGCTAGCACCGTCCGCAATACCGTTTGCTGCGCGAAGCTTCTCGACCGCGTAAACAGCCTCGGAGCCTATGCTAACTTTATCTGCGCCAACGCGAAAGTACGCCCCAGCTACTTCGACAGCTGAACGTTTTGTGCCATCGGGATCGACAGTGTCCTTGATGCCTCCCCCGATCGTGAGAGGGACAAAGACCTTTTCGGCCGCGACACGAACGACAGCGAGCATGGGCTGATCGCGGAGAGGAGAGTTACGGAATGATGTGATGTTGAGAAGGCAAAGTTCGTCTGCCCCCGAAGTGTAGTATTTTTCGGCGAGAGCGACCGGCTTTCCAAGGTTTCGTACTGCGCCAGCAGTCTTGACTGCGTTTGTGCCATTCGATGAGGTGACTTTCTCGCGGACGTCGTATTGATCTCCTTTGGTGACGACGAGATCTCCGTCATCATTGGCACGGACATCCATGCACGCGATGATACGCTTGGTGAATCCATCCTTTGGTTTTGGGCGACGGGGTATGCGAAGGGAAGACGAGGGTGCGAAGGTACGTCCTATGCGAGAGTGCTCTATCCATTCTTTGAGGATATTAAGGCCGGCGGGGCCCGATTTCTCGGGGTGAAATTGAGTCGCAAACACGTTGTGCTTCCGAACGGTAGATATGAAGACCTCTTGTCCATACTGGGTCGTGGAATGCGCCCATTCTGCGGCAGGGGATGAGGGATCATATTTGGCGCAGTAAGAATGAACGAAGTAGTAGTGGGAAGTGGAGGAGACACCCTCTGTGGTTGATGGATCGGATGTATCGAGGCATTCTACGGCGTTCCAACCCATGTGTGGGACAGCTTTGTCCGTGGCATTGAAACGATCAATGGAGCACGGTATTCTTCCCAATCCCGCCGTCCCTGGAGACTCTGCGGAAGAGGCGAATAGCACCTGCATCCCGATGCATATCCCGAAGTAGGGTTTGCCTGAATCGAGGTACCTTTGCAAGGGTTCGAACAAGCCATGATCATGCAAGCACTGGATGGCGGTGTGGAAAGCACCCTGGCCAGGAAATATGAGAGCCTGGGAGACGTAATGAGTCCACCGCTACTGAGATGATTCAGAAACGGGGTGAGTGTTACTTACCGGCGTGTCACAAGTGTCGTTTACCTCGGCGAAGTCCTCAACGGTTCTGATCCACTTGAAATCAGAATATCCAAGCTTAATGAGGGAGTTCGCAAGGCTCTGGACATTGCCAGCGCCGTGGTCGAGGAGGAAGAGACGCATGAGGACCGAGTGAGAGATTGAGTCAGTATGAGTTGTCCGTCGGATCGGGGTTTTTTTGATCATATCCCCATATGGGAAATCAAAACCAGCATGGCCAGAGATTGATTACTTCCATACGGCAGCTCCATCGACTAGCTCGACTATTCGAGTATAAAAACCATAGACAATGAATCACCCTTATTTCCAAACCCCCAACATGGTCCCTCAGCCCATCCCCATCCCCTCCGCCTCCCCTCGGGTAGTCGCCGCCTCCATTTCCCCCACGAACCAGGCCATCTCGGATAGACTTCGTCACAGAGACTCCCTCTCGACCGTCGGCGCAATCAGACAGCCAAAGGTCCTCCACCCTGTCGACAACGAACATCTGAAGCTTCTTATCCTGGAGAACATCAGCCAGGAGGCTGTTCGTTATTTCCAAGCTCAGGGGTTCCATGTCGACCACTACACCAAGGCTTTTTCAGAGGCTGAGCTTCTCGAGAAAATTCCTCACTATCACGCCATCGGTATTCGGAGTAAAACTCGGATCACTGAAAAGGTCATCAAGGCAGCGGCCAAGGTATGCATCGGACTATTGCAAAACATCACACTCTCTGAACAAGGTGTTGCTGTTATCTTAGCTTCTCGTCATCGGCTGTTTCTGCATTGGAACCAACCAGGTGGACCTTGTCACTGCAGCGAAAGCTGGTATTCCGGTCTTCAATTCTCCATTCTCGAACTCCCGATCTGTCGCCGAGCTAGTGATCTCCGAGGTCATCGCGCTCTCACGTCAATGGCACCAACGTTCCCATGAGATGCGCGCTGGTCTATGGAACAAGCAGTCCAAGGGTTGTTGGGAGGTTCGTGGAAAAACGCTCGGCATTGTGGGATATGGCCACATTGGCTCCCAACTGTCCGTGCTTGCGGAAGCACTGGGCATGCGTGTCATTTTCTACGACGTTATCAACATCATGCCCCTTGGGTCAGCTCGCCAAGTCGAGACACTCCCTGATCTCTTGGCTGATGCTGATTTCGTGACCCTTCACGTCCCCGAGCTTCCGGAGACCATCAACATGATTTCAAAGTTGCAGCTCGAGCAGATGAAGGAGGGTTCTTATCTTATCAACAATGCACGTGGACGCGTCGTCGACATCCCAGCGTTGATCGACGCTCTCAAGTCCAAACACCTTACCGGTGCTGCCCTTGACGTCTACCCTGCGGAGCCCGGCTCTAACGGCGCGCCCTTTGATAACTCGGTCAATTCTTGGGCCAGCACTCTCTGCAGCATTCCAAATCTGATTCTCACCCCCCATATCGGCGGCTCCACCGAAGAAGCTCAGCGCATGATCGGAGAAGAAGTCTCGCAGGCTCTGACTCGCTACCTCAATTACGGTTCTACTGTTGGTTCCGTCAACTTCCCCGAAGTCGATTTGCGTGCAATCAGTGCGGAACAAGGTACCAACGTCCGTGTTTGCCACGTTCACAACAACCAGCCTGGTGTACTCCGACAAGTCAACGATATCTTGTCCCCGTATAACGTGGAGAAGCAGTATTCGGACTCGAAAGGCGATGTCGCATATCTTCTGGCTGACATTGCCGATGTTAGCCCCACAGACATTAATCAACTCAGAGACAAGATTAGCCAGACGAGTGCTAATATTTTGACTCGGTTGTTGGCTTGAGCCTTTCCAAAAATTCGCATCCTGGACCACTCAACTGGTTCATCTGATTGTCCCCCACTCCAAATAGACACGAAAACACGAAATATAGCAATAGTTTCCTGAATCCCCTCTCGAGGTGTATATAATACAAGTGTAATGCATTACTTCCGCAACTCACTGTACAGTATTGTGGTCCATCGGTGCGCCCATAGTGTGATCATAGTCATATTCTCGGGGAATAAGTCAGACACACTCAAGCTTCTTCTTCGGGGTCCCCTATTCCACCCGATAAGATAGCAAAGGTTGTCTCCATCTCAGGCAGACATGGTGAATCATATATCTTACACGTTCTCGTATTTCCGCGGGCTTTTTTGAGTTGCAAGCTAAGAAGGGGAATAAGTGACGGAGTACACGGGAACGTGACAACCAACCGAGTCGTAGAAGCATGCGCCATGATGTTCCCTCCGATGGGTTTTTTCTCGTTCGCAACATAGGGACCAGCAGATGCATCAGGGTTTGACATCACTTGATTGGTGACGACGACAGCGATGCCGAACTAAACGCAGGGAATAAGTCATGCCTCACACAAAATCAAAAACAACTGACCTCATCAGCCAGGCGTTGAAGGGTACGTAAGAACTTCCCCAGGTGATTCTGACGAGCCGACAGTTCACCACGACCACTAAAGTCTGTACGATAGAGCGCAGTGCATGAATCGACAATCATGAGACAGAATCTGGAAGTAGTTGTCAGCAATCGAAGCGTGGTGTGTTGAGTTAGCGTAGTTGATACCTTGACTCTGCCATCAGGGCACTGGCACTGGTGAGAAGACTCTGCTGGTGATCCGCATTGTATGCGCGAGCATACGCGACATTGTCCAACACCTCTTCTCCATTGAGACCGTACCTCTCAGCAACGGCAAGGAGACGCTGGGGACGGAAAGTTCCCTCGGTGTCGATATACAAGCATTTCCCTTCTCCACCACCCATGCTGACAGGCAGCTGACAAGTTACTGAAAGCGTATGACATAGCTGGGACTTTCCCGTTCTAAATTCACCAAACAATTCGGTGATAGCACCGGTCTCGATGCCACCTGTATGGGCGAGTCAGATACCTCAACCCATCACGAACCCAGCTGTCACACACCTCCTAGCAAGGCGTCCAGCTGCTTGGAACCAGTGGTGATGTGTACCAGTTCAGAGCGACGGGCATGCACTTCCGTTGCGCTCTGAAAGCCGAGAGGAACGATTTTCTGGGCTAGTCTCCGAAGTGGCTCACGGTGTTGTTTCAAGTCGAAGTGATGCGTAAGCTTACCTTCGCCAAGAATCTTGTCAGCTTTCGCGTCTGATATGCCTTTGATGGCCATAAGGTTTTTCTTTGGGGTAAAAGCGACTGCCTCTATAGTATGGAGACCTGCATCTGCGAGTTTCTTGATGTCGTTTGGGTGGATTCCTGCTTCCTCTAACTTCGCGACGAGGAGGGGACCTGAGAGGGAGTAGTCCTCTTGGGCTTCCACTTGCTGCTGAGATGCTTGAGACATAGTTGGTCGTGCTATACTGTGCGTTACCCGGCTTGACGGTCAATGTTAACTGCGGTTCGACGTAGCGTAGAGGATCCTCAAGGTTGCATGGGGCAAATGAGGACGCGTCCATCACGTGGCCGCGTACAGGTCAGCACGTGCGCGGTGGGTGCTGTTACTGTCACCTCGTCACTAGTGTGTAATTAGGGAAATAAAACATCCACTATCATAGATCACAAGCTGGGTGAGACATCTACTTTCTCTTCTACCTCCCCAAGCTCGGGGCGTTCGATGGGTGAACGACCAAGTTTCAACTCTAGCAGAGCAACTGCAGGCAGGTCCAAGATCACCCTCCTCCACCTGACGAGATCGTACACGTTCACTTCATCGACGTGCTTGAATTCCAGCCCACGCAGGTTCCGTCCTGCCCGCTTGATAGCGGGATCAACTTGAGGTGAACCAGAGATGAACAACGTCCCCGTCCTCCACCCAAGCGATTCGAGTCGGCTCCTGAGTGTGATGGTCTTGTGACAATACCACTTGATACGCGGCACGATACCCAGCCTCTGCTCCTTGAATTTCACCGAAAGCGCGACCCTCATTCCCATTTGAATGACTTTGCGGTTAAGCTTCGTGCTGAAATCGCGCGGCTTGGGACCAAATGCGACACCTCCTCCACGAAGCATAGGACTCTGTCCATCTCCCAAACGTGCTCTACCAGTGCCCTTTTGAGGGCGAATCTTCCTTCCAGAACCTCGGACCTCTCCTCGAGTCTTGGTATTGGCACTTCCTTGGCGCAGTGAGTCAAGATAATGCACAGAGCAGAGATGCAAGATGTCGCGTCGAATAGGATGTTTGAAAACAAATGAGTCAAGAGCAACAACCTTGTCTCTAGCCTTCTTTCCTTGGAGGGAGGACAATGTCAGATAGACCGGTTGAACTGGATCGAGAGCTGAGTGGAGAATTAGCAGGAGAACCTCGGTTTTGGCAAGGAGTGTACCTTTGCACTTTTCTTGGCTAGTGGAGGAAGTAGGACCTTCAGCCGGAACTGCAGTAGCCAGCGTTCGCGCCAACGTCCGCGGGGGCTATTTGCTTTAAGTTGAATCGCGTTTTTACGGACACGGACGCGACTCACCTGGCGGGCTGTCCGCCAAAAGGCTGAAAGCATGCTGTAGTCTTGTTAGTTGTCCGGGAAAGACGTGCAATGCACCCGTAGAAAACAAAATTACCAAAAACAGAACGTGGGAAATTTCAAGGTCGACTCAATCTCAAGGTGTTGATCGAGTGGGCGAACACCAGCAACACCTCAAACGACTTCCAGAGGGTAAGTTCATACTCCTACTTTGCCTGGCCCGCCTTCCAGCAGGTAGAAACATCAGATCGCACTGATTTCTGGCTGAACTTGTCTGGAATCATGCTGGATGCATCACTTGCTGCTGGGATGGCGTCGCTACATGTCCCCAACTTTCCGTTATACGAAGCTTACCTCTCGTTGCAGAGCCATCATTTTGCTCCAATTTGGTCCCACCCAACAACATGTCGTCACCGAAGGCCGTCCAAACGTTTGGCAAAAAGAAGGTTTGTTCATTGAAAACACGAACGTATCGATCTTTCCAATGAATGTCACCCGTAGACTGCGACCGCGGTAGCCCACGCTAAGGAGGGCCGTGGCCTTATCCGTATCAATGGCTCACCCATTAACCTCGTCCGCCCCGAAATCCTCCGCTTCAAGATCTACGAGCCAGTCCTTGTTGCTGGCGAAGAATCGTTTGCTCCTCTTGACATCCGGGTGCGTGTCAAGGGTGGTGGACACACCTCGCAGGTGTATGCCATTCGTCAGGCTATCGCAAAAGCCATCGTTGCGTACTACTCCAAGTACATCGATGCATACAGTGCCATGGAGTTGAAGAAGAAGCTTGTTGCCTACGACCGCACGTTGTTGATCGCAGATCCCAGACGGATGGAGCCAAAGAAATTCGGTGGTGCTGGAGCTCGTGCCCGCAGACAAAAGAGGTATGTTCCTGTCATGCGCTTCGCTACCTACTTGCTGACCCACTTTCTAGTTACCGGTGAAGACGCATTGTTGCTTGTATTCTTTTGGCGTCATCATGCTACGCTTCTCTCTCATTGTTATGCCATGATATTGTCCATGCAATAAAACGTATGACATTGATTCTCTCCCCAATGTTGATTGGGCTAGACGTGTGGCCGATATATTTCAACAACGGGCTCGTTCATGAATCCTCATTTATCTATAGCGAGCTACACTGGGCAATGGGAAGACGAGAGTCAAACTGAGATACCGGGCAGCGACGACCGAATATGAATCTGGAAGAGAGTAGAGACTAGTGTACAGGGCTATCCCATTTCTGGATTTCTCATTTGTTACGTAATGAGTGAGGTCACGTGTAGGTGGTTAGGTGCAAAGTGTGGATTGTCATCGCGAACTCTCCACTGTGACATGGACCTGTCGGAGCTGTCGTCAACACCGCAGACCGTTCAGCGGATACTGGTCAATCCAGACGGAAACCCGCTCAAAATAAATCTACAGGCCGTCGAGCTTGAAGGCCGGCCGAAACTTGTCCGAATATTGAAGGTACGTATTGCTCGTGTACGCCTCAGTGTCTGCAGACTCATTCATTACATCTCAGAGTTCGGGTGCCCTCGTCGTCAGTACCACCAAGGAGGCAGCCATTATTCTTGTTGACTCCGCGACCGAGAGTGGCAAGCGTCTCATCCGTACCTGGGGTCAGGATCTAAGCAAGGTCGTACTGGAACACTCTTGGGCGCGCGCATCGATAGATGCTGGTCGGCCTTTACTGGAAGCTGATAACTGGGGTGGCGCGATGACAGTCGATGACGGACAACCCGTCACCATTGACGGCGTTGTGATAGACGAGGATGAACTTGAAGAAGTAGAAGCACTCGTATCAAAGTCGGTCGCCTGATTTCTTTTGCAACATTGTCCACTGATTGTCCGAAGAAGCCCGTTGCCTACTCCGAGGGTCACTCCAGTTGATAACCAACCTCAGCAACTCGAACGTGTTCCCGAGGCTGGATCGGAGTCCAATCCACCGACGCAGCCCATGGGACAACCGGTCGCCGAGGCACTAGCGGTCCAAGCAGTTCAACCACTACCAGCACCTCAACCGGATGTAGTTGCCCCAACTCTTTCACAAGAGCCAAAAGTAGACACTCATCGTGATATGCAACCACAACAAGGTTCCCAGCCGCTATCAACGCAGCCTTTCTCGTATACCCAACCCGGGCCCGTCATGCAACAGCCCCAGCCCCAGAACGCGTTTGCATTTGCACCGTTTGGAACCCAACCAGCTTATCCTTCTCACCCTCAAATGATTCCAGCTCAAGCATATCCCCATGCCACTTTCGCTTCTTCGCAGCCACATACGATTCATCTTCCTTCGCTTCCACATACACCCTTGCCCCCCCAGCCTCAAATGATGCAGATGCCTCCTAATGCAATGCCCTATAACGCCGTGAATCTCCAGGGCCCGAACCTTGCTACCCTGATGTCCATAGTGGAGTATATGCGACACCTGAACCAGATTCCCGTAGTCCAACCTCCTCATCCCACCGCAATCATCACCCAACCGCCCGTTACCCTCGCACCGGCTGCAGGTAGCGTTTCCTCACCCCCGGCCTCCACCTCTACCAAGCGTGTCGGGGGATCTGACAATGCACTTGGAGATCCATTTCTGCCAAGCTCGGAGAGTTCTCTTCCCGCCCCATCCTCTCGGAAGCGCCAGGCAAGCACAGAAGCACCGGAAGGTAGCTCCTCGGTGCCCAAATCCCGGAACAAGCCCTCTCGTCGGCGGTCAGAAGAGAAACTAACCCCAGCGATATCTCGCAAGCGGCCCCCAGCCGTTAAGCCCACCAATCCACCCCCGAAGCGATTGCGTAAGGGCAAAGGGAGAGTGATATCCCCAGAGTCTTCCGAAGAGTCCGAGGTGGATGACCTTCTGGCCTCCGAGGGTTCATATCCAGTCCAGTCCTCCGCTTCTCCACCTGCACATCCGTGCAATATCATTGCGCATAAAAGACCTGGGGAGCTCTTCTTGTCTGACTCTGGTCAGCCCTTGCGGTTCTTTGTACAAGTCGACCTGCATGGTCGTCACAATGTTGTCTCAAACATCAAGGTATGTCTGTGCAACGTTCTCCAGCGAGCTATGCCAATGCTTCAATAGAAAAACAAGGGGAAAATTGTCAATAACATTGCAGATGCCGACTACCTGATCTTGTTCGCGCGCTCTGATACCTTCCAGGGGCTTCTGAACGAGGCTCTCGCCCTTGACAAGCTTCCGATCCAGTCCACCTTTGTGGCGGACTGTGTCGAAGAAGGCGCATTGCTGGATGAAACAGACTATATTTTGGAGCCCGCTGCGAGGATCAAAGGGTTAAAGAGAGGTCGTCAAAATGCTTTCTCAATCAAAATCGAAGCCACGACCACAAATCTGCCCAAGCCGGCAAGCTCCAAGCCTTCTGCACCCAAACAGATAGGGAAGAAGGCCTCGGAAACTCCATCAAAGTCTAAGGTGGTTAAGAAAGAGAAGAAGACGCCGCAGTCTGTGTCGAAGTCCTCCCCAGCTTCCAAGTCTACCGGGTTTGGAACGGGATCCAGTTCATCCGGATCCCCACCGCCTCCGCCCGCGGAGACCCGTCAGTTGATGAAGAGCGGGAAATACTTTTTTACTGAGTTGGAGGATGATTATGTCCTGGATCTTGCGAAACACCACCTAGCTCGTGACCCTACTATATCAAACACCGCATTAATATCCAAGGCACACAAGAAAGTGAGTGTCTCAACATTCTTGCGTGTCTCGACTAAATGTTCCCGCTTCAGATGCCTCATCATAGTAACGCATCTTGGGCCGCCCACATTGACAAGAAGTTGAAAGGTGCAATAGATGAGGTTCGGAAACGGGCGAACATCGCGAAGCGGAAGAGCTCCAACGATACTTCAGCTCCGAGCATCAACGTCCCTAAAAACCCTCGTTTGGACTCTGCTGAGGGGAATGCGGACATGTCACACCCAGAACGACCTTCTCATCCAGAGGACTTGGAACGACAGGATTTTGAAGTTATAACGCAATTTTTCGCCTCTGGCGGAGGTGATGACAGTGATGATGAACGCGTGTGGCAAGAGCTAGAGAAACACGTTTGTATTGCCTTTTACTTTTTCGATTTGTTGGCTGATTGGTTGCGCTATAGCGTAGATGTATGTCTGCTAGTTCGTGGCCAGAGTATTATGCAGCGCATCAGAATGAGGTCTATGCCCGCATTGAAGAGTTGATGACTGAACGTGGTGGTGACTAATCGTAGTAACTCAGGCACGCTTGGCCTCATTATTATTACCGTACCTTGACAGATTTCCTGTAATTGGGGCGAATATTTTGTTGTCGATCACCAGGATCATCGAACATTATTTGAAGGGAAATAGACTGCTCTATTCGAGTGAACTGATATATCATGCATCATTTTCAGTGCGGCTGTGGTGCAATGATGGGAGGCTCTGGACCAGACTTGTAGAATGGTGGTGGTGTCTTGAAGAATTTCTTTCGCCTCTCCTCTTTTTTCTCCTCGGATTCCCCAATTATTTGCCCTGCATAATCAAAGGTAGCCATAGCCCCACCGACTACCGCACAGGAACCAACGGCTATAGGGAGTGAACGTGCTGTGACACAAACATTAGGAATATGGAACGGATTGTGACGCATGGTAGATCTTACTCCGTATACCCGCCAGGAATCCGGCAGCACATCCACCGGCAAGCCCATTGAGGGCATCGTCAGTCTCTCGCTGGTTTGCGACTGCCGCCTCGGTGAACGCAAATGCAGCGCCCATAGCGGCTAGTTAAACACGGTCAGTAAAATAATCGGAAAGCACGTTGCGAACCTGCGCACCAAAAGTGCCAATAGTACTTCCAGTGCGGGTCAGGAAACCAGCAGCACCGGCGGAATGTGAACCGAGTGCATTCTGTACTGCACTAATGAATGCTCCTACTGCGCCCGCTTGAAGGCCTATGGTAGTCGCGCGCGAGAATGCTGGCTTGGGCTCGTATGCCTCTTCGACAGGTCTTGGTGGTGTTTCAGAGGCCATGAAGTACTCAGGGTATCAACAGTGATGAAGAAACCTCGCGACTTGTAACGGAAAGGTTGCACCCGGGACGACTGCCTTTTTTGGTGATCAAACCCAACATCGAGTGATCAGTCAAGCTTGCAATTGACTTCAAGTGAAACTATCAAGGACCTTGCCAAGTCCTACTAGAAACTAGAATCTGCTCTAACCAATGTCCCAAGGGTCTCATCCTTTCAGGCTCACCAAGACTTTGGATGTCTGTATCGCCCGTATTTGCATGCAGTACCCTTGTCTGAACCGGCATAGCTCGCCTTCCTAGGGTCAGCCCACTCGATCGCCCAATTTCCCTGGGATGCCTTATCCCTCCTGACGTTGTGGGACGGAGGATTGAATAAGCCCGAGCTGAAAGAGGACTGGAAATCAATGACAGACCAATGGTCATGCAGTGTCGTTGTCGGTGGGTCTGATGCCGTCGCAGTCGTCTCTCCCAACAACCCAAAGGACGGTTTTTGCGTGAAAGCGCCTCAAGATGGCGGTCAAGTCTGTATTTAATGACAGCTGGTTAATCGCCCTGTTGATATCAGGTTTCCACAGGATTCGTTCCGTGCAGTGGCATGGGCCTTATCCAATTTAGCCCCACTGGACCCTCTGGTCGTTTGTGCACGAGACCGTATACTCTACGTGCTCGACGTGAAGCAAAAGAAAGTTGTCGGCCAACTAAGGGGACATGGCGGGGTAAGATGTCCACCTGCCTGGCTTGCTCTGTTTGACTATTCAAGCCAGGAGATCACCGCGATCGCGGTACACCCCTCATTCCCCTATCTAATTTGTACCTGCTCGAGGGATTTTTCAGCAAGGTTGTACGATCTAACAATGCCACCACGCGAGCGGCCAAATAACCCCCATTGGCCCCCATCCAATCTTCCAAGCCTTGGGGGCGCCCCTCATGGTTTGCAATCCAGCGAACCCGAGGGTGTTGGAATTGGTCGTTGCGTTGCTGTTTTAAGCGGTGGCCCGTCTGGTGGACACAATGCTGCAGTTCTGAACGCCGTAAGTGCAAAATCTGGGGTACTGGATTGCTTTAACTTGCAGAATCATAGGCATTTCATCCCACTTACCCTTTAGTGGCGACATGTGGAGTAAGTTGGAACCTCATAACAATTCACATAACTCAGCATCCATATAGCTGGACAGGGCCGTAAAAATTTGGTTCCTACCGAAAATGACTTTTGAAGACATGACGCGCGAGGATAAACCTTTATTCAGCTCGACACGTATCCATCAGGCGAGGATTATGTCTGTAAATTGGTGGGTAATCAAGTCTACAGTTGATATAATTGATACGTATATAATCTAGGTTGAGCCTCGATGTTCTTGTCACGCATAGCGCCCCAGCCTTTATGCGACGCAGCAATCAAAAAGGCGATTTCTACCACGAGGATGGCACAGTCGTGCTCTGGCGTTGGCTCGGCTTCAACCGATTTTTCCCTCCAAACCAGCTGAAACCATCAGCAGTAAGGAGGGGGTGTGCATCGGTACGAATATACTTTGTCACTTGATTACGGTCACTGAACTATTGGGCAGGATTATCAGGAAAGCTGTGAGTTTCTCTGCTCTGCTCGTGATGGACACCGCGATAACCCGCCGAGGCAAGCATCCTTCAAACTACTGTCGATCGTCCCAATCTCCCAGCTCACGCGCCATCTTCATGTTTCCTACACCCTCAAGAACGACTACGTGATTGCCATTACCCTTCCTGACCGGGTACAACTTTACAATATAGCTGACTTTCGTCCACGGCAGAAGCCAGCTTTTCCCCTCGACAATCAGGATGGAGATGAGTTAGCTGATTTAGGGCGTATGCACTTGGATGACGACGGCGACGACGGTGATGGTGCAGCAAGATTGGCAACACCATCCCACAAGATCGCGCTTTCGCCACGTGTCTTGGCTCAGGACATTCGCATACCAAGTGCCCAAGGAAGTTTGCAGGTTGCAGTCATCGGCTTTCATGGGTTATCATTGATGACATTGGGGGCGAATGGGCGTTTATGGATCTGGACGAGCACAACGGACTAAAGTTCAGACTCAGGCTTATTTGTAACTCGGCTCCTGCGATGCGTTTGGTCATACATTCGGAAATTCTTCATATCCTACATGGTCCACCGATCTGTTTCATCATGAAATCTTGGCATTGGAAAAGTCGAGCTCTGGATGCGCAGCTTGGAACTTCTTCAATGCCTGGAAATCCGAGATAAGAGAAACCCCTAGCGAGATTGGAGCATCATAGTGCTTACCTCCATCTTCTTGAGCTCGTCCGAGGTGGGCTTGCCCATTTGCTAGTAATTTAAGTTTAGTTTAGGGGTCAAACCGCAGCGGATAGTTCTACAGACCTTCTGTTGGTTGTCGAACTTCATGGCGAGGCTGTTAGATGATTCAACTCCAAGAACGGGGCATGAGTCATACCATCATCTTCTCAACCATTCCCCTGAAAGAGGATCAATTTCAAGTTGATAGACGATATTAAACTACCTACCTAGTTTCGCCATCCAGGTCGCCCAGCTTACTGTTCTCTGGTTGGATCTTCCGGGTGTCGATCTTAGGGTGATGGGTCAAAACATTCTCCCACCATTGTTGTTTGTTAACTTTCTCGAGATGAATGGAGATAGATTCCTGATCCTCTACGACGATGTGTGAGATCAACGATGCCATCGCATAGGATCTTACCCAGAGTCCAGGTGCTTTCTTCGAGCTTTATTTCCTTGCAAAGCTCGCCTTCCATTATCTTATCCTTGCCTTTCAAGCCAACACAGAGTTTCTTCTTTTGGATCGTAATCGCAAGATCTCTTGCGCGGGTTCCTTTTGGAACGGGAACGACTATGTCTACCTCGCCCAACTGCTGCTTCCAGCTATAGGGAAGTGCTGCATATAGGTGAGTGCAAGATCAGACACGATACAAGTATGAGTACGGTGTGACTAGTCCCACCAGCCTGTTCGGAAGCTTCACGCTTCCTGTCCGCCTTGTCCTTGGCTTCTCTTTCTTCCTGTGAGAGCTTGTCGTACTCGTCGCCGTCGGACATGATGACCGTCAGGAGTCAGAGATTATCTGCACGTGACTTGGTGTGGACGGGGTTGTTTATGGTTGTGTGTTTCCTACGTGACGCTTGAGAGTAGCTCGACCATCCTGCTCAACGGCCCAAGTTCTCCCACTTGCACCGTCTTGTACCCTTCCCACCCTCGTGGTCGCATCCCCCCTTGTCGTCCAAGTTATCCACCCAGAGTTCATGGCGACAAGCAATGCCTGGGCTGACTTTGAGGTAGGACGAACCTTTCGCCAATCTCGCGTCATTTAATCCCTCCCAGAATTTGCGCCATACTATCAAGCACAATACGGTCGACAAGCTAAAGCAAATCCTGACTGGTTTAAATGATCAATGTCTAACCAACGTTTCCAAGTCCGGAAAGAAACAGGAACTCATAGATAGAATCGTCTCTCTAATGGAGGACTGGAAACGGGCGAACAATGTAGACAAATGGACGAAGGCTCAAGGCATCTTGAATCAAGTCCGCACCACTGGAGTGTAAGTCAGCGACGCCATCCTTCCTTAAGCCAGACTGCATCGGTTGTGCAAGTGGCATTATGTTATTCGGCAGCTTTCAGTCAACAAACCACCGGATGATTTGCCAATATTCACGTCGCGAACATGCCTTTTGATAACACGCTCATCTTTCTAGGTATTCTCAAAGTCGAGCAACCGGTTCGGCTGGCGCACAGATGCAGACCATGACATCCACCTCATACGGCTCCACGACGATACGTGCTGGGTACCCTGGAACCTCGACTGGTCGTTATGATCCATACGCGCCACCGCGCGTGCCACCACCACCTGTGAGTGCAGCGCCTGCTGCGGGTGTATCTAAACCAAGTAAGAAGAGTCGTCGCTTTTGTAATCTCCGTTGACCCGCTTTTAGCCATGCGCTTCAAACCGTCACCGTTCTTCCGCATCGATCAGTCCGTCTCCGGAATCGCAGAGTGCCCAGGTTCGGTTCGCAATCGGTCACTCCTTTCCTTCCATTGATCATCGAATAGAGTCGACAAGCTCGACAGATCGAAAGCAACAAAGCCTCACTTTCACTCTCAATAGCGATCAAACCGCCAGGTTGAGCTCCGCAAGGTATGCCGACGAGTGTAGCCAATTGACACCACCTTATTGCGATTTGCAGTACCAAGTATCAGCTTCGATTGTATTGCACTACGTCAACATATTATAATCCGAACCCTACGGTCTTTAGACCACCTGTCGGCCCTTGCCCTATAGAATTTCCTCCGACATGCGAAGTGCGAGTGAATGGAACTGCTCTTCAGGCTAATTTGAAAGGGCTAAAGAAGAAAGCGGGAACTGCGCCACCTCCAGATCTCGGCAAGATGGTGCGGATGAACGGTCAGAATCGTGTCGAGATGGTGTACGTGAACAGCCAGCAACCCGTTCAGGCCAGAGTAAGCTTTTCATTGGAGAAACGAATATATGCTCATCATCCCAAGAAATTCTATATTACTGTGTTCTTAGTCGAGGTGACAACCGTTGCACAACTGGTGGATCGGTTGAAGAAGGGCAAATACCGCACCAACGAGGATATTCTAGCAAAGAGTAGGCTACAACTTCCCTCCATTATTGTCTCCAGAACTTATGTTGGTCATAGTGCATAAGCCATCCGGCGACGACGACGAAATAGTCGCAGGACTACAGAAAATGTCCTTGAAGTGCCCGGTTTGTTTCTCTCTCCAAAGGCATTGAATTGTCGTTCATATTTGTCCTCCCGCAGTTGAGTTTCATGCGGGTGCAAATACCATGTAGATCAACAGTATGCCCTCATCCACAATGCTTCGACGCGACGTCGTGGTTCTCTTGTATGGAGCAAACAACCACGTGGCTGTGTCCTGTTTGCGAAAAAGTGTTGAATCCAGACGATCTGTTCGTTGATGGGTATGTGTATTGGTTTTCCTGTCATTTCGTACTAAACTCTTCTCAGGTACTTTGATCAAATTCTGAAAGAAACCACGGAAGATGTTGAAGACGTGATTGTCGAGAATGATGGACAATGGCATACGAGTGATAACAAGTTTGCATCGCCTGATTGGCGTGCGACACATCCTGTTATCACGTCTCACGAACCTTCACCACCAGCACGTGAATCATCGCTTGCATCTGTGGACGAAGAAGGGGAGGCAAAGGCACACGCGAAGAAGCAAGTTGAAATCTTAGTTTTGGATTCTGACGATGAAGATGAAGGGCGTGTTAAACGCGAGTTGTCGGTGTCTCACAGCGTTGGATCGTTTTCGGTTCCCAAACCGGCACCTTCACGTCCTGCGCCGACCGCACGACAATTTCACCGCAGCGATGTAATCGACCTTACCGCCGATTCTGATGATGAACAGCCTCCAACACAACGATCATCACAGCCTCACCCGGAACCACCCCGAGCTTCAGCGGAAAAACGAAAAGCGCCCTCTGGTGCGCCGTCGCCAACGGAGCAGATCTGGAAGAAATCGCGATTGGATGCTTCTCCTCTCCCTCAATCGAGCCCTACCACGACGAGCCAACTGCCACCGATCTCTCCGTTGAGTGGAAGAGCACGACTACCGGTTGGTGGTGCACCTCTGGCACAGCCTTATGGTGTCCCCGAGCTGCCTCCGTTACGTGTGCCCGCCACGACGTACGTACCAGGCGGAGGGTACCGCTCTCCGGTGTCGGTGAACGCTAGTAGCTCGCCAACTGGGGAGAATCAGCATCGGGGTGTGTATGAACCGTACAAAGGGAGTTTCTATGGTCAAGGAAGTGGTACGGCGTCGCGACCTGATATGTGGCGGTGATAAAGGATGTATGATAGCCAAGGACGAGGAGTAGAGTACATTATCATAGACTTTTACGTCGTAACAAGTGCAGTAATCAAGGCTGTCGCATAATAATAATAAGTTTTAAAACGTCCACGTGTCGGTGACGGAATGTCAGAGTGGTTGCGTCGGGCCGATGTCGGATTTCGGTCAAGAGCGTGAGATTCTCTGCCCTCCGGAAATTTCCGCAAACTGTCAAAAACGCGAAACTTTTGCGGTTGTCTTCTCATCCTCCAACTCCATCTTCCCCACTCATCCTCTTCCTCGCACAAAAAAAAAAATGGCGGACGCAAAGAGGGTCAAGACTCCCCAGGAGTTCATGAGTATGTTCCTCGCTCTCTGATACAGCGACCCCGCACATGGCTCATCGTATCTCTCAAGTTGACTTCATGATGGGTGGTGTCTCTGCTGTATGTCTCGCTCTGTTCACTCTGCCCGGCACACGACTCATCTCTCCTCTCCTACAGGCCGTTGCAAAGACATCTGCCGCACCTATTGAGCGAATCAAGCTGTTGGTCCAGAACCAGGATGAGATGGTACGCGTCCTTTCTCGTGCAATCTCGCAAGCGCTCAATTTGCTCTTCAGATCAAGCAGGGTCGTCTCGCCACCCCATACAAGGGTATTGGTGATGCATTCTCCCGTACCTACAGGGAGGAGGGTCTCGTTTCCCTATGGCGTGGAAACACTGCAAACGTTATCCGTTACTTCCCCACTCAGGCTTTGAACTTTGCCTTCAGTATGTTTCCCAGCACCTCCCATTGTCTCACCCGCTCACTCCGTTGCAGAGGATTACTTCAAGTCTCTCTTCGGTTTCAAGAAGTCTGATGGTTACTGGACGTGGTTCGCCGGCAACGTTGCCTCTGGTGGTGCTGCTGGTGCTTCTTCTCTGCTCTTCGTGTACTCGCTTGACTACGCCCGAACCCGTCTTGCCAACGATGCTAAGTCGGCTAAGGGTGGAGGAGCCCGTCAATTCAACGGTCTCGTTGATGTCTACAAGAAGACCCTCGCTTCTGATGGTATTGCCGGTCTCTACCGTGGATTCGTTCCTTCAGTCGTTGGTATCATCGTATACCGTGGTCTCTACTTCGGTGTCTATGATTCGCTCAGTATGTCCTCACGTTCATTCACTTGCTCGTTTTCTAAACAATCAAATACAGAGCCCGTTGTCCTCGTCGGTGCTCTTGAGGGTTCCTTCTTGGCATCCTTCATGCTCGGTTGGGGTGTTACCATTGGTGCTGGTCTTGCTTCATACCCTCTCGACACCATCCGGTAAGAGGACTCATTTACTTTTATGGCTGATTCGCTTTTCTGAACGTGTCATTCTAGTCGTCGTATGATGATGACCTCCGGTGCTGGTGTCCACTATAAGTCCATGTTCGACGCTGGTTCTCAGATCATTGCCAAGGAGGGAACGAAGTCTCTGTTCAAGGGAGCTGGTGCCAACATCCTCCGTGGTGTCGCCGGTGCTGGTGTGTTGTCGCTATACGACAAACTCCAACAGGTCATGTTCGGCAAGGTCTACTCTGGTGGATCTGGTTAAACGTTTGCTGTGTCGCACACTCTCTGGACCTCGGCTCCATCCTTTCTTTTTCCTGCTGCGTCGCCACATATCTCCCTAGACTTTTTATTCCCCTTATCCTCCGGCATTGGTATACGAGTATGGACATAATTACATACTCCCACATTAGTAAGCTTTCTGCTGTCGCACCGCGAATGCAGAGGTTGTTCCCCGTACCCCGGTAGCAAAATAGAACAAAGTGCAAAATTCTGATACTGGGAGACTTTTTCTTTGCCTTGCTCGCTCGCCCTTGATCATTAACGTTAGCGAAATGCTTGTGGTGGATATTGCACTCGCCCGCTCAATTAGTCGTTAGGAGGTGGTGTATTCATCGCCTCCATGAGAGTAATCTCCTGTTTTCGCGAGGAGTAGAATGCTTTAAGTTGCGATGTAGCATGATGGTCAATATGGTGCGACGTAGTAAGCACCATTTTCCGCTACTTTCAAGTACGCGTAATTTCGCCCAGGCTGCGCACCGCGTTGCATTGCGGCCATACCAGCAAGCATGCCTAGATGAGTGTCACGCTGCGCTCAGTGCTGGAACTACACGCATCGGAGTCTCTCTGCCTACAGGTGCAGGCAAGACCACCGTTTTCACGACCCTCCTTTCCCAGATCCCTTCACCCAGACAATCTCCCAACGCCTCTGGGTCGTTGATAATCGTGAACAGCATCGAGCTCGCACAACAAGCAGCCGCGCAAGCGGAGCAGACACACCCTGATTGGAAGGTCGAAATCGAACAGGGTAAGCATCAAGCCAGTGGACTAGCAGATGTGTGAGTATTAGTTCAATTCCTGGGATGACTTAGTAGTGAGATGTAGACAGGACTGTGGCCACCTTTCAGACGCTACTCCAGCCTCAGCGACTGGCCAAGTTTCGACCGGAAAACTTGAAGGCAATCATTGTGGACGAGGCCCACCACGCGGCTGCACCTTCGTGAGTAGTACATTTGATAGGAAGATTCCCCGATTTTGAATTAGGTTCGTATAGGTACCGTCGTATTTTGTCTCATTTCAACTCCTCGATCAAAAACCCAGACCCAGCCTTTGTGTCTCCCGCTCCACCGCATCCCATTCCCGTTATTGGGTTCTCAGCAACCTTCAGCCGCCATGACGGCCTTGCACTCGGCTCAGTGTTCGAAAAGATCGTCTACCACCGAGACTTCCTTGAGATGATCAAAGAGCAATGGCAAGTTGACAATCTTCTTTGCAGCCAATATTGTCTCTGAAATTACGCGCCCGCAGGTTATGTGATGTACGATTCACCTCGGTGCAAGCAAGTATTGACTTGCGGGGTGTCACCATCAACTCTCGGACGGGGGACTTCAACGCTTCAAGTCTCGCTCACATCATCAACACCGAAACTATAAACAACCTCGTTGTGCAGGCGTGGCTGGATCGTGCTTGTATGTGGTCTCAACGTTCAGCAGTCATTGTACACTCATCTGAGCGTTCCCACCATGACAGCTGACCGAAAGTCTACTCTTGTATTTTGCGTCAATGTCGCGCACATTCGACAGCTGACCAGATCTTTTCGAGAATTTGGGGTTGACGCCCGACATCTACATTCTAGCACTCCAGCCGACGAGCGACGGTCATTAATTTCAGACTTTAGATCTGGGCACTATCCGGTCTTGATTAATTGTGGTAAGTTGCATGTACCGTCTTGAGCCCTCATCATAGTATTCACAATCTCTAGCAATTTTGACAGAAGGGACTGACATTCCGAACATCGACTGCGTCGTCATCTGTCGTCCTACAAGGTCCCGCAACGTTTTTGCTCAGATGGTACGACTAAAGCACTCGTTGTTTTATCTTTCATCTCGTCTTGCAGATTGGCAGAGGCATGCGACAGTCTCCAGCGAGTGGGAAGGTAGACTGTCGCGTTATCGACTTCGTGGACTCAAGCTCTCGCGTTTCTGGAGTGGTCTCGGTGCCTACCCTCTTTGGGCTGGATCCTAGCGAGATTATCGACGGTCAGCTCGTTAGCTATTTTGATCATTCGGAGCTCACTCGAAATGTATAGATGCGAACATTGCCGAGCTGAGGGACCGAAGAGACACTAGCAGTTCGGACGATGTCATGACTTCGGATTGCACCGACGCTATACCGGAGCCGACATCTGTCACTTATCTTGACTATGAAGACCCTTTTGCACTAGTGGATGGGTTTTCTGGAGCGCCTCATATTTCAAGGCTCAGTCCGAATGCCTGGGTTGGTTGCGGTCCCGATGTCTATGTTCTCGAATGCCTTGGGAAGGGTTATATACGCATCGAGCCCAACGCTGATAGCGAAGGTGGGTATCCAAATGTTCGCTAAACCTCTTTGGAATACGCTCATCGCAACTTGCAGGTGATATGCCACATTTTCGCGCAACATATACAGAGGCGACTATGAACCTTCCTTCCGCAAGACAGCTGAAGATATCTCCCTTCATGCGCAAACGGCTAATACTGACTGCAGAGTCTTTACCTGATGCTGTCAAGGGTTGCGATACCTATGCTGCTCAGAAGGTACTCCGAGGCTCACTGGGTTTAGGGTAGGTATCCCTTCATGACAGCGATTTATGTGCTAACCCTCAGTAGTTTGTTGCGAACTGCCCGGTGGCGACATGCTCCGGCAACGGAGACTCAGGAGTTGTTTATTTCCAAGAGGCGAGGGAAACGTGCGATGGACCGGGAAAATGTTGAAGAAGCCATAACACAGTTGACCAAAGGCGAGGCAGCAAATCTCATCACTCGTTTGAAGCACGGTGCCCAGGTAATAGACATAATCCATTTTTGGATAGTACCCGTCTGACACAACCCTCTACAAGGCCTACTATGAGAAGAAGGCGAAGGAGGAGCGCAAACAGCGTCAGCTGGACGAGAAAGAGAGAATGCGAATAGCACGAAGTATCGTACGAGTCGGACCGTTGCCACAATCGTGATATATTACAAATTCCGGTCAATGTCCTAGCTACTAGCATCCAAAGATGATAAGGATGGGGACACCGCATGGGGGCTCTGCAGAGTGAGCATCGCGGCCCGCTGAGCGAGATCCAAGGCGGTTGTTAGGGTCGGCGGGCTGCCGAATACATTGGGATTCCGGGCAAGGACAGCCAGCAGTGCTCCTACAAGCGAATCTCCAGCTCCCGTAGAATTCAAGTGCGCGCCAGGTGCAACGGGTAGAGGGGGAAAGTGCTGGACGACGACCATCTCATTGGAGGTCTCCGAATGGGCAACAATGTACCGACCACGTGGATTGCTGCGTTCTTCTGCCCAAGCCCCTACCTCTGTTCGGTCGAGTCGCATTACAACCACCACGCCAAGTTCTCCGCACTTGATCACAAGATGCTGGAAAAAGGGCAGGAGATTGACAGCCATTTGAACAACCCCTTTGTCAACTATGAATGACAATGCACCCAGGTTAGGCGCGGTGTCTGACACCTCCCTCTTCGCGAGCTGTGCAATATCCATGCGAAATTGCGACCCAAGCCCGAAGCCGTCAATTACGCTCCACCATCGCTCGTGTGACATCAGGTCATAAGTGGTGCGGGCGTATTGATACATCTGTGCAAGTTCGCTCAGATTCGGCGAGGCGAACGATACCGGTGAGCGAGTAGCCTTGGCGAGGTTCGCGGCGACAGCTGGTAAAATACGCACAGACTTGGCGACTGAAGTTGGCTCGCTGGGTTTGATCAGTAAGGAGTGAAGGGGCAAAAATGGAAGGAGACCGACAAGAAGGCTAAATGGGACCAGACTCGTTATCATAGAACTGCTGGGAGCGAGGAATGCAACATACTTCGGATACCCATATTTAAACTCTCCGTAAGAACAGTGCTCAGTGCTTTTGAGGAAAGATTACCGTCAAAGGCGAGAAATCGTGGTTGGTGGTCTTTGAGGATGGCATGAATCTGGTATCTATGAGTGCCGATGGTGAGGGGTTACCATGGGGTTCACGCCTACCTGCTCTGTTTGCCAATCATGTGGATGATCCATATCAGCAACACCGCATTGAAGTTCGCCTTGCGGGTCGAGAAGGAGATTGCAAACAGCACTGCGTTGACCATGTACGGAAATGAGCCCATCCGTTCGCATTCCAAGCGACTTTGTCATGTCCATTATCAAGCTACCAAAAGCATCGTCACCAACTGGAGCAACGAGCAATGTCGCAAGACCATTTCCCATCACTCTGTGAGTTGCCTCAGCAACATTGCGAGCGACTCCCCCGAGCGACACGGAAACCTTGCCGACATATGTTGTTTTATGTTCTATCTTGGTGGCTGGATCAACCTGTGAAGTTACGTCTACGGCAGCGCACCCCAAGACAACGACGGATGCCTTCGGGAGCCCAGGGATCTCCTGCGTCGCGGCGATGACGGCTGAATTCCGGGAGTCACTTCCAACCACATCGGGCCCCTGATCGATGGGTAAGCCCATGGAGTACTTCTACAACAGTGTCAGTATTCGTTGGTGATTAGATGTGCAAACCCACTTTTCCGTCAATGTCATGGTTTCGTGCAATTCTCGCATACTCTGCAGCGATCAGACCACCTAATTGTGGAATAAACCAGGGCGTGAAAAGTTTGTGACGGACAGCGACTCACCGATGAGGGCAGTATTTTGCACCAACGCGACATCTCAGACTTATGGTCAGTATAACAAGCAATGAAAACACAATATGCGACCTACTGCTCTCTAAGGACTTTCCCTTGGTGAGCTCGCCAACGCGTTTGAGAAGCCACGGTGTTACTTCCTTTCCCAACTTTGATATACCTGTTTCCTCTGATTCTCGGATCGCGGTTTCTACAGCCTCTTGCGATACGACACCATTGGCGTCGTACTTCTCCGGTATGGGGACAGCAAACAGAATGCCATTTGACATTCCGAGCTGGGCCTGGGTATCTGTTGAGCTGTGGTCAGAACCTTAGAGCAAGGCGGGCGTTTGTCATACAAAGCATCCTGGCAGCTACCTCTGGATCATCAATGTTCCACGGTGACTGTGAACCACTCGTTAGCAGGGTCTATATAGATTCGACCTATTTCCTAACCTTGAAGCCGCTTTTGCGGGAGTAGAATGCTGGGAAATCATCTGACTTGGCATACGATATAACAGGCACACCAAGGGTTTCCTGACAGGTTCAGGCTGGGGTAAGCATGCAAAGAACATGGAATAGCATGCAACGCACGAGATACTCCAGCGTTCTATGGATGAAAGTAAGGATTTCAGACAAAGAAAGTATCTGCGTTGACATTACCTCCCTATGTCCAAAATAGACTTGACTCCGGCTGATACCAATCCCACAGGACAGCGGGTGAGCTCTTGTAGATCGGCAGAAATATCCATTGCTGACAACTGGCTTAACACGAACGACGGAAATGTCCATGAGACAATACGCACTGGTCTCTCCTCCACGATGGACTCCACCAAGGCTTTGGATACATGAGTGATTGGGCGTGGTGCTTGTGCAGTATGCCCCTTACCCTCCAGTAGCAAATACCTGGGAATATGTGATCACCAGGCTTGGCCGCGACGTTTAGATGCTTACCTTGATGCCCGCAAGCGCTGCGAATATCAGCGTTGAGCTGCATGTTGTACCCGCATCCTTTTTCAACGCAATGGCAGCAGCGATATCTCTCCGAGACAGCTTCACAGGATCCGCACTCCGAGTAGCGAGTCGCACAAGCTCGTCAGGTTGTAAACCAATCTTGACGCGGCCTTCTATGAGGCCTATCGTTGCAGGCGTACTTCCAGTGGACCTAATGATATTTTCCACTGATTGGGCCATCTCGAGAGATGTCGGGTACGGCATTCCATGCGTGATTATTGTCGACTCCAACGCAACGACTGGACGACCGCTCGCCAACGCATGCTCGACCTCCGGATGAATATCAACAGGTGCGCCATGGAACACCAAGCTGCGTGTGTGAGAACACCGAGCTGCTCGAGAGACGCGCCGAATGACGGTTCGTGTACGCTGGCTCGTCGTGAACATGTGTAGGTGTTTGAGATGCGCTGGCTTGGTTGGTCACTGGCATGTACCGATGCCGTGATAGCTGAGTGAAACATCCAGATCCACTGATAAAATTCACGCACACCTTCAACTGTTGCACACGCCCATCTCTTTCACTATGTCCTCTGCGATCGCCAACATTCCTCCAAACACCTCAACTGCAGCAAGAGAGGAGTGGGAGGGTGGCATCTGCGTGCTGACCTATGAATCACTCGATGTAGACATGATCATGCGATCTGTCAGGAGCGATAGTGCAGGAGCAACAGCCGTTTTTGTGGGGACTACCCGTAACTCTTTCAAAGGTATGACTACAACCAGGAACGTCATCGTGAACGTCCTATTCAATAATCCACAGGCAAAATAGTGACGCGTCTAGAATACCAAGCTTACACCAAGCTGGCCATTAAAACCATGCGGCAGATCATCCAGGATGCCCGCGATACCGCGTCTCGATCGGCTCACCACTTGGCTCACCACGGAGTTCCTCCTTTGATATCGTGCACGGTCCATCACCGCCTAGGAACCGTTCCGGTGGGGGAACCCTCAATAGTGGTTGCAGTGTCATCACCACATCGCAAAGAGGCATTTGTAGCATGCGAGCGGATACTGGAGGATGTCAAGGAGAAAGCACAGATCTGGAAGAGGGAGTACTACGAAGGAGAGAGGGAGGACGAGGCTGAATGGAAGGCGAATAACTGCTGATCCAGAACAATGGGCATCGGTTGGCATATGAGGTGGTGTCATACCATTTCCGTGGTATGTAGCCAGCCAATTCACTCTACTTTCCACTTGCTAACGTCCTCACCATCTGGGCTCACAACGAGCTCAACAGACCATAGCAGGAGGGTAAACATAATATTCGCCCAACGCCACCAGACTTGGGATGCGGGGTCCAGAACTAAACCACAATCCAAAAATGTTAATAATCGCGTTGAGGAACGATCAGAAGACTCACGAAGCAGGTGCGAGTATACCATAACGAATATTAGCTGTCGGTAAGTCAACAGAATACGGGCAAGAGTAGACGTCTGCGAAGCATATTATCGGCGGTTAGTAGTTCACAACAACAAGACTTCTCAACGTCATACCGGTCTCCCATTCCACCCCTCGTCTGTTGGATCATCTGACTCCCAAGCATCTGCACCAATGGTAGGAAGTATACGCGAGGCGAATTGGAGAATAGTCAGTCGGTAAAATAAGGCGACGAGCACTGGTTTTGGCAGGGTATTTGTGATGAAGTTGACAAGTGTCTGAAGATGGGGAAGGATATTGGATAATAGTGGTGCACTACAAGAAGGTCAGCACGAAGCAGAACCCGATGGCGACAAGCACATACTACGATGATGCGGGATCCGAGAATGATGTCTGATCAAAACCACAGAGCCATATATTGTAGGCCAGGAACAAAGAAAGCATTGAGGATTCTACGATGTTTGTCCGGCGAAGGCGGAAACCGATCACCGTCAAGAACAGGAAAGCGGTCAATGCCACACCCAATAACGTGGAGGAAAGTGGCGAGGTGGCCGCAGCCGGATATGCCTGTTAAGTGGAATGTAAGTGGGAGTCGATGACAATCAAACCTATTGATACGAACCACGACTATCCACCACGCCGCAACGACATACGCTGCTGCCGATGCAATGAGGATTCCAAATTGATAGCTTTCAGCTTCATCCACCAGTTCTTTCCCAACTTGTCCGACTTTCTGGGCAAGGAGCAAGCTGGAAAGGCCTTCCATGGCTACGTAGGTTGGACCAGAAAGGGTCAAAAACATCCCCCACCAGCTGGTCGCAGTGGCTAAGACCGGGTGAACAGAGTGAGAGAAGGCGTTGAAGGATACAAGGAGGAGGAAAGGGTGCATCGGAACTTGCATGACTGAGAGTACCTGCGAGCCCCATAGAAGGATGAGTGTGCCATGGATGAGGGAATGCGCCGCTAAGAGAAGGGATAGAAGTAGGAATGCGGGCGTAGAGAGCGTTGCAAGGGTCAAAGGGAGATAAAGCAATATCTGTAAGACGGTAGACAGCCTGCAGAAATTATTATCGACTCCTGCCAAACGGTGGATGCACTCACCTCGCAGAGTGTGATAGCGCGCTCCAAAGTAACCACGGATTCATTCTTTTCCCTCGGATCGAGTTTCTCGTCCTGAACCAAAGGAAGGTCAATGCAACAGGTGAACCACCAGCCTCTACCCGAGCCAAAGCTCGGGGTGGACTTGAACTTGTGGTGAACGCGTTGAAACTTTGCAGAGTCCAGACTGCTGCCGTTTCACATGCCTCCTTTGTTATTAGCGCCTATAGCAGGCGAATCGCCATAGTAATAGTATTAGTGGTACTGTATAGTATCCATCCATACTACACAAAAACGAGTCTATAGGTACATGTGAATCTAAGCGCTGATGGCTAACGAATGTGCAGCAGCATCCCTAAGATGTGTGGATACAGTTGTGCCCCGTGGGTTGAGCAATCCCTTCGCAGCTGCAAAGTCCGTTCCGCGGTTGAGTGCTGCAGGGTCAGATGGCGAGACATAGAACTTGTCAACGATGGGTATCTGCAGAAGATTCATCTTCGGGGTAATCACTACCATGTTGTTCGTCCGTATTTCCATCCAATCAGCTAGCAAAGTGGCATGAGTTCAAACCCCAGCACATGAGACCGGTTATATGCGTACCTTTCTCGAAGGTAAGAGGTTCACTGGCAATCTAAACCAATCCAGAGTATGTGAAACAAAAGAGGCGATAAGAACTGACCATGATGATATTCTCTCGTTTATCTGCCTTGGTCATCTTATAATGTCCACGTTGCGTATATTCGCTAAAGGTCGTGCCAGACGAAAACCACTGCAGAAGAACTTCAGTTTCTTAGCATGGGTTATCAGAAGGATATGACTTGCCAAAGATGCGGCTTCATCATGACGGGATGAAATGTAACGTGTCGCAACAACACTCTCCCCGTCGGTAACACAGAAGTTCATGAGACTGGGCTAAAGACAGGGTAAATCGGATGTAGCTTTCTTTCAGTGAAGACATACTTCTGTTATGCCAGCCAGATCAGCATAGCTGTTGAGACTGGCAATAGTGTCCAACATCGCTCGCTGGAGTATTTGATGAGTGAATACCTTCGCCTTGGCATCAGGTAACTTGGGGCATATCAGCGCAATACTCGAGTTCGCTGCTCAGACACGTACTTTTGACAGGAATAGAGCAAACGCCCATTCGGAATCTTCATTTACTTAGTACCAGCTCCCAATATGAATTAAGCGCCTTACCTGTATTCCCTTGTACAACATTGAATACCTCATCTGACAAATCTGCTTGTAGTCTCCGTTTGATTAGATGAAAATCTGCAATTCCGCCATTGTGCATAAACTGTGTTTAGCAGAAGGGGGCTTCAGTCACCGCGTAGTTATTGTCACCACGAGCTTACCATGATCTTGCCAAAAACGAATGGATGGCAGTTATCCAATGATAGAGAGCCGGCAGTTGTAGCTCTCACGTGTGCACTGTAGCGCATGAGAATGGGAAGTAGTTGCCCATCTTAATTGCTTACAACACGAGGGGTGATTTGATCTTCTCTGCCAATCGAATGAGATTGGCGTTATTCCATGCCTATACTGATGTCAGCGAAGAATGACCGGATCCAAGTGAGCAGAGTTTCATACAGGCGTTACAGAAGTAAAGATGCACGGTTGACTGCCGAGTTCTTCATCATGAACGGTGTCGTACCAGCCTGCATCGAGGATTAGACAATGCGGATTGGTTGTCCGTAGCGTGACATACCAACGCCGAAACCATCCCCGTTTATAGGTCGGCGGTGATCTAAACGTAAGCGGGAGTCGAAGGCTTGGTTTATGATTGAGTGACATGGACGGGTTAGCAGCTGCAGAGGAGTTTGAGTGACTCGAGTGAGCAGGATGGCAAGAAGAACTGCTCACGTGAGAGAGTTGTACGGGGGATGTGCCCTTGTAAATCACGAATCGGCACATGGATGCAGGAGACTTTGTGTACGTGGATGGTGGTGGTGGTAGAGAACGAAGAGAGGATGCGGAACCGAGACGGACGACGAGGATTGCGACATTTCAGGCCATGAGTCCACAGGCTCATACATAGGCGTGCAACTTGACAAGGATGGCACCAAATTACGTCTTGACCGTCGGAAGTCGGAGAGTGTCCCAACCGAATCTCCTCACTCGGACTCAACTGTAGTCTTAGTCGCTGTCAACAGATTCAACGTTGTCACCTTTGCCCGTACAGTTTCCATCTAGCGATTCGAATCACACACGCTCCTTCCCTACGCTGCTAAAAGTACATATACAATTCACAAGCCTCGGCGCCGCGTTATGCATGTAATCACCTAAAGTCCGCTGGTCTCTGCGCAGGGTCGCCACCCGCTTCATCGTATACAAGCCCAGCAACTCGTAACGCAAGATCTGCACGACCAAAATCATCACTGCCCTTCCCAGAATCAGCGCGAACCACCTACCGACTGCCTGATCAGGGGTGGGTGCCTCCGCGTACACCCTGACCACATCTTCCGTACCACTCGGCCGAACGAAGGACCGACCGCCTGTCTTCTGCACAAGCTGATCAATTTTCGCTTGGAGACCGAGTGGCTGCACCAAGCGGCGCTCCGCATCCTCCGTAACAAACGCGTTCCTATCCCCAACCTTCACCTTGACAAGTCGGTTCGGAAGATCCAAGTACAGGTTGTCCCATGCTTCTACAGTGTATGACATATGGTAGAGCGCGGTCTCCACGAGAAGCATGTCGGACAGTGCATCTCCGACGGTCTGATTGATCACGTCAATCACGTCTTTCAGGCGATCGAGTGCCGTGGTCTGCGGGGGCGTAGATGGTTTGTGCGAGGCGATGATACGTTGAGCAGACGGCGAGAACAGCACAGTGCCGTGGCCATTGGCTTCAAAATAAACTCCAATA
>JBBPJZ010000169.1:0-31537 GCA_038089015.1 Chalciporus aff. trinitensis
GGTCAAAAGAAGGGGGGGAAACCACATGGCGCCAGTTGTCAGTGATATCGATATCTGTTTTGCGAGGCGTTGCGCCACATCCGAATCAACGGCAAGAGAATTATTCCGGTCATCCCGTCTGCAGACGATCAAACCAGGTTCCATCAGGGTACGCGGACCGAAAAAAGGCATTGACGACGTGGGCGTAACAGCCAACTGAACATTCGATCGAGAAATGGAACATACGTGGAGAGCGCGCGAGGGGCATCGGACAAACTTAGAATGAACCTTGAAGTGGGAAATCCTCCCTGATCAGACCGAATGGAGTAGTCGACGGCCGCTTTCTCGTGCAGGGTGGGCTGTGATCTGCTATGGACACCGGACAAGCATGTGAGAAAAATCAGGGAAGGTCGAACGGGATGGGCCAAAAGCATAAATCTATCGCCCCACATATGGGTGTGAGATTAACGTAACGGTGAAGGCAATGGTTGGCAGTATTGAATGTACCACGGCAGAAACAACCTTGATAAGGAAAAATATGAAAGATGAGTGAAAGACGCCACCTGGGCAGATGACCATCATGTCGTGCTTGGAAACGGAAGAGGGTCTGGGACAACGCGGTAATTGCTGGGCCGAGCGAGGGTCGCTATTCATGAACGCTCATAGATACGAGGCCTGGCCCATCTGGCATGGCACGGAACAGCGTGACATTAGAGGGATCGTCTAGGGGCGACCAATTCCAAGTGTGATACGAAAGGTACGGAGATCTGTGAAACGAGGAGCGACAAACGGAGGGCTTCATTCCCGATGGTTTGTAGGGAAGCAAGTCCCTTGACCATGTGAGGACTGTATAGACTCAAGAATCTCGAGGGGAAGTTTCGGAGGGTCGGATCATTTGGATTACCGGAAAGTATTGTGATACTTTATCGAGATAGTGAATGGACTACAATTTAACCCGTCAATGAATATTTCCACGCAGTCACGAGATGGAAAAAGCTTTGGGGAACACATTACGAGTACCATTCGTTCACACAGGTGTGATAGGATATCAATCGCGGCATGACGGGCAGCCTCTTCGGTACAACGTATTGAATACTGAATACCCGAGTTGATCGACATGCGAATGGCAAGACCATTCCAAGGAAAATTGCATGGGTCGAGTACGCCGGCCTAGGAGGTGAGAAGAGAGCGTGCGTGGTGGATGTTCGCTGGCTAAGCTATTTTGCAAAGAGAGATTAGTTAGGACGGTGATAGTCCGGAAGCTCGCCAAATTGGTTGAATAGAGAAGACGACCACTGGAAGCGCGGAAATTGGATCGTTGGTCAGCAATTGGAAGACAGGGATCGAATTGTCGCTGCGCAGTGCGAGAGAACTACGGACAGGGTTATTTGCTGGAGGTCATGGGGAATCGGAGTCTGACATAATCGCCATGGACGTGTGGGGACTGAACGTACGGGCCATACGCAGTCGGCTGGAGCTCCGGGAAAGGGACGACGTGATAGGCTTTTCATTGTAAGTATCTTTCCCCAAATCCAGGATAGGAATGTGGAGTATAGCCACGGTTTATGGAGCTTGTCCGAGTTGGCTGTTGGCCACAGGGGCAGGCACAGCGGGATCTTCACGGAGGCTGGTTGCGCATAGGGACCAATCCAGCCAAACATTAATCAGGCGATGGATGTGGGCGAGGACTGCAGCCGTGAAGGGGCGTCCGTGGAATTGAGATGCTGGCGAGTAATCCGCCGCTCGATGTTCCCTATGAGAAATACGGTGGTTCGATCCGCGGATGGACTGGCGTTGATTGATTCCCCAAGATCTAGCACCTCTCCTACCCAACTTGACTACTCCAAGTTTCTCTCCAAGTTTCCCTCCAAGTTCTCCACCCTGCTAGCCTGTCCCTCCCCTCTGCAATGACCCGGCTTGGAGAACCCGTCTGTGAAAACAACAAAGTGTTGTATTTGATGTTGTTTGTCTTGTAGGGATGTGAGTTTCCCACGGGTACTGACGACGAGCATGTTGTCGTCGTCTTTGTTGTCCATTCAGTTTTTTGTCCACTCAAAACCAATTGCTCCTTGTCGTCGTCGACAGTAAAGAACTCGTCCATTCCTTCTCTACTCGTACAGCAATGGCGTTCCGTTCATTTGCCATCCTATCTGTACTCGTCACCGCCGTTCTGGCCCAGTCCTCGGTATAGTCGGATCACCAATACTCAGTGGCGAAATGACTGATCACCTCTTTTCAGTCGAACCCATTCATACCCCCTGGAATCAGCAGTGGATGCTCAGACTACCTCACGTCCCTGAACAACGATGCAACCTTTACATCTTGCACGATCCCATTCACCAACACCCTCCAGCAGTTCGCCCCGGGCGCCAATTCTTCCACCGTCACCTCCTCCTCGATCAAGAGCGCACTCACTACTCTCTGTGAAAGCGGGGGATTCAATGCTTGCCCGGAAAGCACCATTCGCGGCCAGCTTAGCTCGTTCTACGCTGCTTGCTCCGCTGAATTGACCTCGGCTCCCGTCGCACCTGTCAAGACAACCTATGACGTCCTCTATGCTCTCGTGCCACTCAGGGAAGCTCTCTGCTCCCAGGACGACGCTGGAAACTACTGCGCTGCCGAGCTTTCTTCCAACTCGACGGGTAAAGTCGACCTCGCCGACCCTGCCCAAGCTGAGCACCAGAAGCTGCTCAGCCAATACCTTTACACCACACCTGATACTGGCGTCGTTCCCACTCGTCGTGATGTCTCCAATACCACTACCGCACTCGCTCCCAACACCACTACATACCAAAATACCAACCTCGTCTTCTTGTTCCTCCAGCCTACCATGAGCAACACCCAGCTCTGTACCACCTGTACCCGGAACATTATGACCCCCTACATTACATTCGAGTCAAACTGCCCTTATGCTCCTGGCATGAGCAACAGTCAACTTTTTGCCGGTCAAATGCCTCTTTACAACAACATCACGAACAAGTGCGGCTCCAACTTCTTGAGCGGCGCTGTGGCTGCTGCTGGCGGCTTGTCCAGTGGTGTTCTCAGCAATGCCGCTCCCCACACGGCCTCTAAGGACCTTTCCGTTGCGATTAGTGCAGTCCTCGGCGTTGCCGCGTTTGTGGCAGCTTCCTTGTGAAACATTCTTTAATTCCCATGGGAGTTTTACCGTCACATTTGGGCTTTCGTTGTTTGAGCTTGTACTATCCCGTGCTTAGCACTCGATGTTCTACGGTTTTCGTTACAGTTATTTATCCTTGCATATACCAGGAATTACCCTAGAATAACCCCTGGACAGTCTGTCTTAGTCGTTCAATGCCAGTGGCATGGTCATCATACAGTGTTGTAAGGGTGAAACGGTCAGAATTTCGCGAAGGAAGTCATGTCATATCCGTGGGTACGTGGGCAGAAGACACATCATTCGGGGATAGCCAACTCTGTCGCATCCGGGGATTCGAGCGATTATGTATTAGGCTGGGCAGGCCAATATTTTCTTTCATGATCAGCGAGAACGAGTACGGTTAAAACAACGGGGATCTCAAGTCGAACTGGATCTATAGCTTCAACAAAGGGGCAGGGTTTCCATGTCGTCTCCCCGGGGCCCGAACCTGACAGTTGTTCTCAAGTTTCACACCATAATGCCGAAAAGAAACAGGCCAGAACGTTCCCACTAGAATAGACGCTATCTGATCCAAACGCACGGAGATCAGTGAAACATGGAATCATCTATTGTTATAGTTTGAAGATTACATGCATATACAAGCGTGTATGTTACATCTGGGGTGACGCCGTCAGTCGTAATGGTATACGAGAGTAGGTACATGCCACATTCTATCGTCACATTCGCTGTCATCCTGGACAAGCTGAAACCAAGAAAAAAAAATCATACGAGGGATCAACTTTGGTAAGTTAACCCCGGAGATCAACACCATCGCCGGTCAGAATGAGCTGCGGCGATGATAATATAGGCGAGGGTATGTACTCATGACTGAAAAAATGTCTGCAAAAATATCGTAAACTGGAATGCGCCGTTTGACAAGCGAGCGTCAGACTTGGAATATGAGGACGAGTAAAGTAACTTCGACGGCGAATACGACGACCGCGACAGCAACGACGTCTAGCCCTGCCGTTACAAACGGGCGACCGAACTCGCGTGCCTGTTCCTGGCCCTTGGTTGGGATGGCTTGTCGGTAAAGCGCAGACATTCGCTCTGGGTTTTGATCTGCAAAGTCATGTCGAGAGTGTCGTGCGCGCATGTAGGAAAGGCCGAGGAGGAGCGCGGAGAGGACTAGGAAGAGAATACCGACTTATAGCCGCACACGAGAAAACACGACAGGAATATCAATGTCAGCTAGCGTGCAGCTTAACGAGCGGCAAGCGGGGTGGGAGCGAGCTCAGGTATGAACTGAAAACTCACTATTGTAAAATCTGGCATCGAAGAGACGGAGAAAGGTAATTGCGGAGGCTAGATTTGCAAGTGCAGTGCGACGGTAAGCACCTTCGAACGTTCGCTGCCGCGCACGGAGCTCAGTGAGCTCGACCAAATCTACTGCCAGGAATGAGTTTGCGCGATGACCTCTGGATTTAGTGTCAGTATTGGAGGAGTACGCTGAACGGTGTTGGCACTGACCTGTATCGGTGCATGGCAGTCGGGAGGAAAAGGAGGCTGTGAGCTGGTTCACCTGTGCTAGGGGGCGAACTCGGCCCGGCTCGGTTCACACACGATTTTCTTCGACGCGACTTTGCACGTTAGCACTGTCACTGACCTCATCTCAAAATGCTCGGTTCGACGGTCTGTGCAGGTGGTCGAATGGCCCTACGGAGCTCTGGTTCCAGGTAGACGACTACTATGTTTTAGGAAACGCGCGCTGACTTGCGTTACAGGGTACTTGCACAGGTCGCACTACCACCCCGAGACCAACTGGCCGTGTTCCAGGCAAGTGATTGCACTAATTTAAGTGGGTTTCGTTTCTGACAGCGAAACAGCGCCTCCAACTTGGGTCAGGTAGTTTACCTTCTCGACAGGGTTTCTCAAATGCACGCAGCTTCTTCTCGTCGAAGCCAGCTGCAGTGACCTCCACCGCAACCTCGTCCCAAGCCCCTCCAGAACCAGCTCCGGCTGCAGAAACTGCTGCATTCTCTGCGACCCCACAGGAAACAGCTGTCGTTGCAGATGCTCCGACTCCAGCACTATCCCAGGTCACGTCTCTCCCTGCAGAGACAGTTCCGACATCGGAGATGCTGCCAATAGACGCGGTCTCGAACATATCTGAAGCTGCGGCTAATGTGATACCACCGCTTCAATACGGAGACTTTGCTACCCTAGGACTTGCGACTTGGTGGCCGTCTGGGATTGTCAGCTGGACGTTCGAGTTGTTGCAGGTATCGACCGGTATGCCATGGTTTTATACCATCGTTATTGGCACGGCTCTCTGGCGAATGGTCCTCATTCCCAACTCCCTCACAAGCATGCGTGCCGCGGCGCGCCTTCGCCCATTCACCTCCCAGGTGGCAGCACTCGATCAGGAAATGAACACGGCGACCTCTCAAGCTGCCAAGATGGAGATTATGTTGAAGAAGCAAAAAATCATGCAGACCGCAGGCGTGTCATTTGGATCAACGCTTTTCGCTCCAATCATTCAAGTCGTCTCCAACTTTGCACTGTTCTTCTCCGTCAGAAACATGACAACGCTGCCCCTCACCCACCTGACTCAAAGTGGCGTCTGGTGGTTGCCGGATTTGACGGTCACTGGTAGCTATATTATGCCAGCACTTGTTATTGCTGGCATGAATCTCCAGCTTGGGGTGAGTAGTGTATATTTGTGGCTTGGATTGTCGAATTCTCACGTCTATAGTTAATGAGAGCCGATCTGGACCCATCCAAACCTACCATTGCTCATGGCTTCAACATCATGCGGATAGCCTCCTGGGCAACTCTTCCTATGATGAGCTGGCTACCCTCAGTGAGTGCCTCCTCTTCCGTCCATCGCAACAGACCATACTGATTGACTCTAGGGAGTATGGCTGAGTGTGGGCACTGGCATCGGTGTTTTAACCCTCCAGTCACTTTTGCTCAAAGTACCACGATTCCGCCAAATGGTCTCCCTGCCTCCCATTGAACCGCACGCACCAGTGACGATGAAAGACACATACAACGCGATCAAGGAGTGGTATGTTGACCGTATGCAGCAAGCTGCAGCTCAGAATGCGGTGAATGTGAGGAAGCCAAACTTTACGACGTTGCCCAAGTCGAGGAGTAGACGGCGGTGATCGCGTGCGACGATCGTTTCACTAGACCTACAGTAGTTTTTGAGTAGTCCCTCAGGTACATAAATAATTTGTGTCAGTTTCTCCACTCTGCCAGTGTCAATGTCAACTTGGGGCAAGTCCAACTCAAATTACGTAACCCCCTCTCTTCCCTCCAGTTCCACTGGGCCGCAGCGAAAGAGGCGCAGGATCAACACTGGAATATTTTCTTCCTCAAGTTCACTAGCCTCACTAGCTTCAACTACTGATGAACTAGACTTTGACCACTCACTGACACTCCATCGATCCCCCGTCCCCTCGAGCCACTGCTATGCCCTTCAGACTAACCGTTCAGGCAACAGACCCAGTTCCCGGCGTCCCAGTAGCGGAAGACGAAGAGTACTACTCCTCGTGGTCTCTCTTTCTCGTCTGCTTACTGCTCATTCTCTCCCTATGGACGTCATACTATCTCCAGATAAAGCGCATACGGGCCATCCATGAGACTTTGGTTGCTATCTTTGCGGGCATGTTTGTTGGATTAGTCGTTCGTTTGGCGCCGGGTACCATGATCAGGGAAATGCTGGTGAGTAAATAGATTCTGGTCTCTTTCGACGATTGGTTTTGGGGCAGTCTTTTACCCCCTCTGTATTCTAAGGCAGCCTGCCTCCATCTCATCAGCCCGAGTTCGATCGTGGCGAGCACCGTACTTACCTGGACATCCTAGACGTTCAAGCATACCCTCTTCTTCAACCTCCTCCTGCCTCCCATTATCCTAAACTCTGGCTATGAACTAAAGCAGGTGGGTGCATTCTTATTCATAACGGATTCTCAGAAGGCACGCGAATACCGTCTACTTTTCAGGAAAACTTCTTCCGCAACTTCGGTTCCATCCTTACGTTCGCATTCCTCGGAACGACGATATCCGCCATCGGAGTTGGGTGCGTGGCGAATACGTGCTCTCTTGGCTCTTTTATATCGCTAATCAGGGTCAGTGTAGAGTCCTCGTGTATATTTATTCGTTTTTGGGACTAGAGTCGTTGGATGTTACCCTATTAGAGTGTCTCATCTTTGGCTCGACGTTGTCCGCAACGGATCCTGTCACGATTCTCGCCATCTTTCAGCAGTACAAAGTCGATCCCAAGCTGTATACGATCATCTTCGGCGAGAGTCTTCTGAATGATGCTGTTAGTATCGTTATGTACGAGTAAGTGGCACAGTGCTTTATTGTCCATAACAGCCTCTGACTTTCGTGCAGAACTTTGACACGATTCCACGGAACAGAGATCTACCTGTCGTCAGTCTTCCACGGAATTGGCATCTTCCTTCTGTCCTTCAGCGTATCGATGGCACTGGGCGTCTCCTTTGGCCTCGCGATGTCTCTGGTGCTGAAGCACTCCTCCCTGAGCCTCTTTCCATCCATCGAATCCTGCCTCGTTGCGCTCTGTGCTTATACTTGCTATTTCTTCTCAAACGGCCTCTCGATGTCTGGTATCGTCTCCCTCCTCTTCTGTGGTATCACCCTGAAGCACTACGCATACCACACCATGTCCCGCAGGACGCAGCGCACGACTAAATATATATTCTCGACCCTCGCCCAACTCTCGGAGAACTTTATCTTCATCTACCTTGGTCTCTCCCTCTTCACGAGTCCACCCTCTTCAGAACGAGTGACCAACTATGTGAAGCCGCTCTTCATCGCCGTGACCACCGTCGCCGTTATCTTCACCCGATACGCCGCCGTCTTCCCCCTCTCAGAGGCCATCAACTTTTTCACCAAGCACGCTCGCGGTCAGCGCGACGAAGAACTTCCTCATTCCTACCAGATGATGCTCTTCTGGGCCGGTCTGCGTGGTGCCGTCGGTGTCGCCCTCGCAGCAGGTTTTAAAGGTGACAACGCTCAAACCCTACGTATCACCGTCCTCGTCGTTGTCGTCCTCACTGTCATCGTCTTTGGGGGTACAACCGCTCGGATGCTCGAAGTCCTCGGTATCCGTACAGGCGTTGAAGACGAGGCAGCAAGCAGCAGTGACGACGAAGGTCTCGTTGGGCGCGACGTTTGGCCTGGCCGTCGTATGTCTGGTGGGTGGCACAGAGAGGATGGTGGTGTTACCTATTTTTCGGCTTCGCAGCAAGGTTATGGACGTGCTGCGGGACGTATTGGAACGCACTACGCGCCTCGAAGCTACAACCATCACGTTCAATCGAATTCGTTGCCCACCAACCCTGCGTTTTCGATGGCGTCCTCTGATTCGTTCGATTCAGAAACGGAGGTCCTCCCGATGGCAACGACGTCTGTCGCCGCAGAGGATCGTACGGATGTAGAACACGGAGGGCATGGGCACCGTCAAGGGAGTGGGAATGGCAGTATGAGCGCGAGCGCTAGCATCAGCGAGGACGGTAAATGGTTCCAGACGCTCGACGAGCGGTACTTGTTACCCCTCTTCTCAAACGCGACCGCCAGTCGTACATTCCACGCGCGTCGTGCCCGACGAAACGCCTCCCTCGCCAATCTGAACAGTCCAGGTATGAATGGGACGCCTCACGATTCGGAGGACGAACCGGATAGTCCGGCGGTTGATTTGATGGCGCATGCGTCGTCGACGTCGACGTCGCCGCCGAGAGAGTTTGCGAGGACGCAGGGGTCTGAGGAGCGGCTAGGGACGCCGACGTTGAGGAATGGTGGGGGGAGTGGGAGGGAGGACGGACAGTGGGCATCATGATAATTGCATTTGCTGTATATAATAGAGGCGCTCTGTGCTTTGCGGACTAGAGTACGATACATGTCTAACCATCGCTTGTCTTGCACAACCGACAAGGCGTGGGGTATGAGTACAGGGGTCACGAGCATTGCCAGTGAATTGGCTCAACTGATTGTGCGCGGCGGGAATTTCACTCGATACAAGCCAACTTTCTCTGATTGAGCGGCTCATTATGGGTAAGTACATACACGATATCCATTTCGCAGAAGCGATATAATAGGCCGCTCCGTGGAATCAAGCCCGAGGTTTAGTCCTCGCCATAATAAATCTAGAGAAAGACTAGGTATACATTCAATCACCCATACAACACACGTCATAACTTCATAATAGATCTGCATTCTTTAGATGAGACCGAAGGATGCTTTCCTCGACTGAAAGGAGCAAAGAGGCCGCCGGGCGCGTCCAGTCAGCAAGCGTATAAACTCGGTTCAAAAAGCGAGATTAATCCTGCGGAGAGAGAACACTCACCGACGTTTAATGTCGCTGCGGTTGCTTTTGTATCCTAAGAAAGATCACAGGTCAGCAGGTTCATGTCGGAGTAGAAAAGGTTTGAGAATTAAGGATTGGGGGTTTCCCCAGGAGGGAGCCAGGTCACCCAAAAAAGAACGAAGAACGACGGCGGGTGAGAGAGACTTACGATTACCGATGTGAAATGAACAAAGAACGGCCGAGGTTCTGGTGAGACCAACTTGAATATCTCCTTGAAATGTGATTGAAAGTCTGACAGAGTGGTAAATCACCGATAAAAGGTCGCGTGGTCAGGTACACAAGCGCGAGGTGGTAGCATGGAACGAAGTGAACACACATTTCATGACGGTAGCGGTATCGTTTTTCCGTTCACCGAAGCTCGGGATGAACTCTTTTACGCGGATACCTCGCTTCAACTTGTTGTGAAGGAGGTCACATTTGTTGAGGAAAAGGATTATTTGCGTCTTCGCAAGCATGCGAGAGGAGCACACGGAACGCCATAGTTGATAGCTATCTTCCAATCGGTTGACTTTTGAGTCTTCCCGTAGTCGCTCATCGAAGCAGGATATCGGAGATAGGAATATGATTGCATCCACGTCATCAAAGTATGATGCCCACACCGCTCGCTAAAGCAATTGTTAGTCAAGTCAGCTGGGACTGTTAAGGAAAGGCTTACTGATGACCGAGTGCCACCGACGTCATAGAGCATCCACTCCTTTGCAATATCTGGAGGATAGTTGACGACACCTGATTCTATAGGTGGCATTGCTACCAAGAAGGGAACCCACTCACCTCCTTCCATGACGAGGCGGTGTTCTTGCACACCGACTGTCCGAAGTCGGGCACGAACGATGTCATTATCGCTGGGTTCGTAGTCAGAAGCAGCGATTCGCTGGATGTCATTCATAAAACTTTAATGAAAATTAGGAACTAAGCATGCAGAGTGTCAAACGTAATACTCACAAGCCAGGGGAGTCCTCAACGTTGGTTTTCCGATGCGTTAGGACTTGTTGAACGACCGCGTCTTCCCAAAGGTTCTTCATGTCTTCTTTGCACCCGGCGAGCACATCGCCGACTTCATAGTTTTCTTCTTCTCTTCGCCGATGGGTTTCCGAAGCACCGTCTTCCTTTGGTTGCGTCAGTCGCAACTTTTCCAATGCAGATTTCCAGCCATTCGTAGAGATGATGCCGAACTCTCGAGTTCGGGATTGACCTTCCTTCTCCGTCGGTTCGAATGGAGCAGCTCCGATCACGTGTGAGGTATATACCTCTTGAGTTCCAGCACCTAGTCGTCTCTCCAAATCAGCCTGGACCCGGCGGAGTGGTGCAAGGCGCAATTTGAGTAAGCGATGTTTATCCGTGAAACGGTAAACGGGGGTATGTGAGGAGGGCTCCAGGTCGGTATCTGGGAAATGGTCGCCAGAGCGACGATCACCGTCGGAGAGAGACATCTCGCGCAGGAGGACATCGAGCACCTGAACGACGTTGCGAATGAGATTGAGGAAGATGACTGCCCGCCAAGCTGCCCGTTCCTCAGCCCACTCGCTGCCAGCATACTGGAGCTGGAAATCTAGGAGGTAGATGACGATAGATCAGCATCCAATGAGAAATAGCGATTGAAAATGACCCGACTTTTTAGAGTGGAGGATTTCCCTGATGAGTGGATACCGTTAGTGAATGTGTCGAGTGGCTAGAGTCAAGAGTTGACGCACCACTTTCGCTCTGACCGAGGAGGAGGACCTTGACGGGTCTCTTCTTCTTCTTCAATGCTATGCGCTCCTGGCGTATTTGCTCGTCGATAGCCTCGCTTACTCTACGAGCCTCGGCCTCGGCCTGTTCACGGGCTTCTTTCTCCGCGGGGGTCTCGTTTGGGGGTGGTGCGAGGACAGAGGCGAATGGGTCCTCTGAGCTTTTGCGTACCATGTTCAGTAGGAGGGGGTAAAGGAGGAGAAATGGGAGAGGGAGGGCGATGACTCTGTTGATATAAGGGTCGCAGGTAACGGCAAACCGGAAAGGGCTGGTTGAAATTGGATGGTAACGAGCGGCGGTTTTCGCTGTTAATTCACAAGGAGAGGTGAAGCGTGTACAGTATTCACGTTGATAGACGAATCAAATATACTAGTAAAGGGTCCACAAATCAGAGCGATTGGCTTATGGACGCATCCCTGTTCTTAACCTGTTCTCTTCCGAGGCATTTCCTTGAGAGAAAATCATTCGTGGGAGCGTATACATATTCGCTTGCTAACACAGATTGAGATCCATCTTGTGACCACTGCAGATGTGTGAGATCACCCTGTAACGCGACCATACCAACCGACCCTTGCAACTGACCGTGCAATGACTCAATGAGAGCCACAAGAAGCAACGGTGAGCAAAGTGAATAGAGTCTCAGTCGAGGGCCGAACGCGACGTATTGAAGAAGCCGCACAGCAGACCAATACTTATCACATCATGCTACGTACAAAGAAATCCCACAGAGTGTCAATCCTGTCTTCTTCTTCAAGTGACCCTCGAGTGCATGCCCCATGCTCGCGACAGGACCGAACAGAGGTGGCGTCGTCCTATAACCTTTCTAGTTAGTTCACCCTAGTTGGATGGAAAACGCACGTGGACGCCGCAGACGACGTCGACAACGACGACAACGAGGGCGACGATTGATTCTGTCAAGATATTGATTGACTGTGCTGGAGCTCCACTTTGAATACTTATTGCAGTGGTCAAGTACAAGGACATGATTGGCTGTTCGGGTTTTTCCGTGTTTTTTTGTCCAAAGTGGCGCGAGATTTGTGTTTGTTTGGTCCGCTCATTGAATACATAAAACGCCGACATGTGACTTTCTCGTGACTTGCTTCCACCCCGTGACCAGCATCCCAAGAGCCGATCCAATAATCCTCGCGCAGAGTCTCAGCCCAAAGCTCAAAAGTGCGCCAATCGATCACAGTGTCTTTCTCTGATTAAAATTTTTGTTTTTTCGTCTGATTTTTAGTCATTTGGACTCCAGCCCAGCTGACCGCCTCACCTCAATAGCCCCTCGGAACACTGAACATCCTCCCCCGGTCTTATAATTCAGGCCCAGATGTCTCATCCTGTAAACCCCCAAGCGCAACCTAATACACAGGCTCCTGCGTCCAGCGGGTCCATTCCTGGTCCCCCCGGACCTTCAGAGTCCCCCATGATCGACGCTGCTGCGCAAGTCACCAACCTCCTCAAGATATTCCAAAAGGTCCGTCATCTCCCTCGTATTCGTTCTCGGTAGCGTCATCGTCCCATTCAATGTGGGGCTTCGGCCCGTCTCTTCATCACATGTGTCCTATAACCCACGTGATCTCGGTCACGTTATATCTTCCGTTTATAACTCGGAATACTGATCATTCCACTCGTTAGAACGGTCAAGTGGATCTTACCGCAGACGCAGCTCAGTCCACACTTCAAGCGCTCGCTCAAGGCCTCTTCCCACTCCAAAGCGCGAACCAACACCAACTTCCACATGGTCACCAAATTCCTGTACCCTTCCCCGCTCACCCTCAGCAGGGTATGCCGGGTATCGGCGACCCTGGCCCATCTTCACACCCCCGTGGACCTCCAAATCTAGGCCAACTCTCCGCTGTGGCCGCTGCTGCTGTACAGACACCCACGATTCCCTCGAGTGCACCACCTCAGGAAGGCGAAGAACCCCAGCAAGAAGGCGAGGAGGGTGGTGACAAACCAAAGGCACCTGGATCAGGAACTGGTGCTGGTACCGGCCGAACAAGAACCGCTCGTAATGCTGCAATGGGATCTGATGAGTGGGCACGTCAGAGGAAGGATAATCATGTACGTCGACGTCTCGCCAATATCGTGAGGCCCACGCTTACCCTCCTGACCTATATAGAAAGAGGTTGAACGTCGACGACGAGGTAACATCAATGAAGGAATCAACGAACTCGGGCGTATAGTTCCGAATAGCTCCGGAGAGAAGGCCAAAGGGGCCATCCTGGCCCGAGCAGTCCAATATATCCATCACCTCAAGGAAAACGAAGCGCGCAACATCGAAAAATGGACGCTGGAGAAATTGCTGATGGACCAGGCGATGGGAGACTTGCAGGCACAGCTTGAAGAAATGCGACGGCTCTGGGAGGAAGAACGGATAGCGCGCCAGAGAGCGGAGGCGGAGTTGGATGTTCTTCGAGGTGTTCAGGGTGGTGTAGCTCCGGGCAATGCGCCCGCTCCAAGACCAGTCCCCCAGTCTGCTGCAGTACCTCACGTGTCGCCAATGCCGCTATCGAATCAGCGGTCTCGATCTCGATCCGTCGAACAGCAGCCGGACGGAGCGCCAGCAACACGGAGTCCATTTGGGGAGGGCGAGGGAGAAGCTAGACCGGAGGAGAATAACAATGTCGAAGGGGTTGACGGAAGACCAGGAAAGCGAGCACGTGTAGAATGATCAGTCGGTGCTTTTCTCTGTAAGTTATTGCAAAACCTATGCCCTCTTCGCCTCCAACATACGATTGTTAGTCATGCTTTCCCGGATACATTTGTTTTCTTTATCGAATCGCACCGTGTACTCTGCCCCCGCTCGTGTCTGTAAATAGAGAACCACCGTTGTAGTAACCTAAATAAATGTGCAAGCTGATACACTTCTCCCAGGACGATGGATGTCCTCAAGTTCTAGACCGATGACCTTCCAGGTTAAGGAGTTTCCTGGGTGCAGTTTCATCCAGCTGCATTGCAAATGCTCTCGGACATTCTTCGGCGCCGTCCAACGTACGCGTTTTATAGTCAGTTTCAAATCAGAGCAGCGTGCAAGAGGAAGGAGATACGGTGGCGTTGCGCTGTGAGAGATCCAAAGGGCCGCTGATCGCGATAAGTACTCAAACAAAGTTCAGCCCTTACAGCCGCATCGGGACCTAGGTGTATAGCGAACAATCACCACGTTCCACTCGATTGGCGCACGGCGTTTTCTTTTTTGCCATACCACATCCCTAACCCTCACCCCGTTTCCCTCCTCACGTAAGACCTAACCCGGCTCTCAGCTCATCAGCAAGCTCATCCGCATCTCTATCCATATCCTTCCCTGCTTCCTTCGCCTCCCTCTCTTCCCTCACACATCGCTCACATTCACAAGGACCGAATCCCCATTCCAACAATCGTCGCCGACGGTCTTTGTAATGACTCCTTGGATCGACGTAGGTGATGAAGAGTTCGTCTCCAGGTGAGATGGCCGTCTTGGCAACGACGCTGATACGCGAGAGGGCGTTATGTTGATCAAAGTGGCGGATGGAGATGTTAGGGGTGCAATCGTGATTGAGGTGGGAGTGAAGTGTGTAGAGACCGCCATGTGCTTCGATATCTGTGGGTTGTGTTAGCAGAGGCGATGATGGCCGGCGGATGTATGCATGGACTGGGACTGACTGAGGGACATGCGGCCTAGACCACGTAAAAAGGCATCGTATTCGAAGAGATCTTTCTGGATGGTGTCAGGGATGGCTCTCTTGAGTATCCGTGCGAGCTTTTTCTGCTCGTCGGCGGTTTTGGGCTCTTTGAATGTGCGAAGGTAGAGATCGTAGGCTTTACGCCAGTTTTCTCTGTCAGGCTCGACACCTTTATCTCTTTTTTTCGGAATTGTCACTTGAGCACTTTGCAAGGTAGATCAATGCAACGTACCGTAATGCCTTGAACCGGTCTTCCATCCCGAGCACAGCCAGCCCCTGGATGACCTGCAGATCGTCCTCCAATCCACCATCGTCTCTCTGAGCCGAGAGGAGCAGTTTACTCGTACACTGCGCAAGCGCATGGAGTGCCATCCATTCTGCGTTCCGGGCAAACTTTAATAATGCGACCGAAGCCGGGTTTCGTGCAGGACAAAGAAGTGGATGGACTTTGTCGGATTGCATACGACAAAGACGGTTGCAGAACACGGCGGAGCATGATGACGAGGATGTCGATGCGGAACACGGAAGATGGAGGGGCGAGTGGGTACCCAAAGGCGTAGAGCAAAACGCACATGCCATGGAGGATTTCTGCAAGTCATAGATATCCCTGCATGATCGGAAATGATGTCAACCCTGAAGATCGGGGGTCCTGATCGGAAGAGGCAGGCATACCACTCGGGGGCATGGACGAACGGATCCTCTTTCCATAGTACCTCACCTTCGGAGATATTTTCTGTGGCGACGAGACCCTTGCCTTTCATAGCGTTAAAGAAGTGTACCTTGACTTTCGAACTCCATTTATTGACATCCAGGTTCTTGTTGAGGCGAGAGATCGGGTGGATGCCGGCGACGATTGCGCCATTGCTCGTGCTCCCGTTCTCCGATGCGATCAGACCTTCCGTCTGGAGGATCTTCCGGACGCGCTTTTCACTCACGGCCCAAGTGGGGTTGGTTTCGAGTAAGAGGGCATGAACTTTTGCGACACCGAGAGAGGGATTTTCTTTCCTGAGGGAGATCAATGCGATACGGAGGTCCTCCTCTGCAACAGCAACGCGTGCCATGTCAACTTGGCAATTGGATTATTTTGCCTGTATTGGATGGTCATTTGTGCTGGGTTATTTCGATGATCAAAGTTGGTCGAGGAGACTAACCAGCAAAAGTTGTGGCGATCAAACCGGACGAGTACTCGCGTGTGGTTACGTTCACCAACTCGGCTAATTACAGCAGTTCGCGAAAGTAATGGCAATCGCGGGATTTTTTTTCTCATTCCAGCGGGGTGTGACCAAAAAGGAAGTGTTGTGCTACATCAGCCAAGTCACCTCTCTGGCTCAGATCTCGATGACACAACGCTCTACAACACACGATGTCCAGCAACAATCAGGTTTCAAATGGCGACAAAAATGCAGAAAATGCATCGCACGTGTTGACGATCAAGGTACCGCCTCTTATTCAAAAGGAGAACAACGAACATGCCAGCACAGCCAAGACACTCAGTCACGGTTGTCATACTGCTAGCCAAGCCCGGCGGGAGCTCTCCCGGTCGCCAACCATCACGGATGGGCTCAATAATAAGGTAAGTAAGCTTTGAAGACGCATCTTTCGTAAACCGCTGTAAATCATTCCACCTTTTTTTAACCAGGTCAAACCATTGTCTCAAGAGTACCCATTTGTACTGATCCGGGTGGCAAATTGACTGTTTCGCTTTGAAAGCTGAACGTTTGAACCGCATACGACATCGAGCTACATCAGTAAATTGGTCAAAGTCTAATTCGTGCTAATTCATGCTAATTCGGTGCTAATTCGGCTAAGTGAGCTTGTGAGAACCCGGTTAGCCCTCGGTTAGCCAAATTAGTATCAATTAGCACGGATTAGACTTTGCCCCATTTACGATCTAAGCTTAACATGCTGCATTGTATACTAGGCAACAACTGCAGTGGGCTGACTGGGCGTCGAGCGCCGACAGAGCAGTACGTGATCGTATGGACACGTTCTGTCAGGGAAATCAAAGGGGTGTTGTGTCTTGGCACTGGTAATAAGGTGGTCCACCATCACCATCGAGTGTTGTGTTAGCTGTTATCATTCTGGAGCGTTTTCGGCACAGTCAAGTTTACGTGAATTAGACTCCAGACACCCCAGCTAACGTTATTTGTGATATTCACAGCCGACGCTTAGCAAACATATATTACCCCCTCTTTACTTGAACGTGTCCACTCCATCAGCAAACCAGTAGCAACATTACCGCTTGACGATTCTTTCGCACGCCATTTGAGAGCTACGGTTGGATGAAGGTGGGCCCAAAAGGAAAATAAGGGTCCTTCAGCAAAGTTCGGCTAGCTCTCTTGCTCAGGACCAGTCAGGACCAGTCCGAGAGCATTTTCACGATCACTGATGCACTCGACACTCTTCCTGCTTTGCAAGTGTCCCAACCTTGCAAAGGTCGATGGGGCAGGGCATCACGCCCACGAAGCAGTAGGCTTGTTCGAGACGCACGTGATGGTCCCTGAGTGCTGGGGAAGCCCCTGAGTCATGAGACAATCCTGGGAAATTTTTTGCCAAAGTCAAGAACTTTGGTGGGGGTTGCAGAGAGGCTCCTCCTCTAAATGCTCGTGTTTCGAGCGGGAACGAACAAAGACGGACAGCATTATAAATTCAGGAGACAGGGACAGTGTTTGTAGATACACAAAACCATGAATTAAGACCAGAGCAAGAACAATATTACCAGACTTGCTGAAACCGCAAAAACGACAGAGTGGAGAGAGTATCAATGAGATGAAGCGAGACGAGAAAAAATGATGACTCAGAATGCCTGGGGCAGGCGAAGATCCTGCAAGGCCGACAGGAAGGCATCGAAGAGGAAACGCGAGCGCTCGCTCATGCGCTCCGCAGGCACCGCTTTGGAGGTACGCGGGTTGCGGCCACTCGCTGTGGTCTCGTCGTCCTCGTACGCTCGTTGTCCTTGTCGTCTTCGTGGGCCTTGGGGCCTCGTGGTCTCCGTCGTGTTCGCGAGCGCATTGTGATTGGTCGAGTATGAGAGGGGATGGGGGAAACATTGTAGCTAAGTCAGTAGAGTCGAGAGAACAAAAAGATAAAAAAAAATACCCATTCGTTGCGACCGAGTAGCACCGTGCGTTCGCGTTGGTGGTGGCACTGGCGGGTCGACTTCTTCATCCTTGTTGCGTTGTCTAGTTAGCGCGCTCGTCGTCCTCGCTATGTCGTCCTCGTGTTGACCTACCATGCCCCTCAGATGAGTGATCCGCCTTGAGTTCGGAAACTTCGAATAGGGTCGGCTGTGCACTTGATTATTCGGGACCTAGGTTGTTAGCATAATACTGGCAGTGACCGAGGTCCTGCTAACGTACATACCCATCTCCGTGTACAGACTTCAATCCGGCGGTAGCACGGGATCCTAATTTCGGAATGATAACTTCAGGTCACTGTGAACTCATCACCATCATCGCCTGAATTGCCTCCTCCCTATTGCCATTCAACCAAATCACGGATCAAACGCTCAAATACCACCTCCCCTCCCCTCGAGTACGGTGACATTTTTGCAGACTAAACTCGATCCGGGCTGGTTCCGGGTTAGTGTGCCTTACGATCGCGCGGGTTCCGTGCTAACTGTAACAGCGTAACACCGTCGCACCGGCATGCACTGGCCACTTTCGTTGGTTTTATCCCCATAAGTACTGCAATGAAAGAACGCAATTTTTGTATGGGTGCCTGGCCCCTTCATACTCATGAGCAATCCTTCGTACTCATGAGCAATAAAGGCTTCGCGTGGATGGCCATTGTCACAATGTTCTTGAACCACGAACACTACACAGAAGCCAACGGTCAACGAGGATATTCTTGCAATTGAAAACTCACTCGGAGTGGACAAACGAAGGACGCGTCAACTTCGCGCCGTTCCACTCGGGGAAAAGACCCTGAGTTGTCATTCCAAACACGATCGCGCGCTCAGCGGGGGAAGTGTGGTTGCTTGGCCTCATCCCCTCTCACGGTTGGAAGGTAGGGTCCTTCAATTCTAATTACTTGATCCATGTGCAAACGTATATAAGTAGCGCCCCCAGTTGCGTCCTTCATATCCCAACCTACCCCCCCAACGGCCAGAAGCCATGAAGCACCCCACTCGCTTCGCAGCTGTGCTCGCAGCGGCTTCCACCGTCCTCGCACAGAGTTCAACATGGTATGCCTGCAATCGCGTTGACTATCATTTCGGTGACGTGACTCACTTCCGAATAGGTGTGGCAAGAATTTCATGGCCAACCAGACGGTTGTTCCTCCGGGAGGACAATTTCAACTGCCTGCGACCAGCGTCGAGCCTTTGGTAGCTTTCCGCTGCTCACCGGCGTTCCGTCCTTACATCCAAGAGGATGGCAAGGACGTTTCGTTCATTATAGACACTCCCATCGTGTACCGGTATATCAAGGATGCATCTCCGATTTCGCTCCAGAGTTCCTCAGCGAACGGTGGCCATTCGGACCTGGGTGAATTGGATGTCACGGTTAGCGTCGGTGACCACCTACGCGTCACCAAAAGCATCCCACTCAACGCGACTGGGCACACCATCTCTTTGGATGTCAGCTCTCTGCAAACTCAGAAGACGGCTTACAACGTCAGCTGCACTGCGACCTACAAGTCTGGCTCGTCAGGCTCGTCAGGCAACGGCACGCAGTCCTTCCAGTCCAGTACATCTCTCTTGTACCTCCCCGATACCAACAGTTCAGTGGTGAAGACTGACTTGCGGACCGGCTCGCTGTGGGCAAGACCCCCCAATGGCAAGGGCGGTTCTTTCAAGCCATTCATCCCACAGGGCTACTACATTTCCTTTGACCAATATCTCGTCAAAAACCTGTCAATCCTTGACCGACTCCAGGCTGATGGCTTTAACACTGTAAGACCCACATCCTTCTTTGGCCTGGTCGTTCACGTCCTGTTGTAGATTCATCCGATCCCTCCTTATGATAACGCTACGGTCTTCCAGCAGGTCCTGCAGAGGACTGCCGAGCTTGGCATGTATCTTATTTTCGACATGCGATCGTGAGTTCATGGTCTTGTCGAACCATATCTCTTACTCACTATAACGCTCCAGTGTCTACCAGAATCTGACCGCTGTTGCTCAGCAAGTCAACATGTATAGCTCGCTTCCCAACCTTCTCTTGTGGGAAACTGCTCACGAGCCTGACGGGAACTCTGATCCTTTCAATGCATCTCGCGCCACCTATGACCTCATCTACCAGATGGACGGTTACCACCCTATCTCTATCGTATTGAACTGCGAGGTACGCGACATATGACAGCCTGGTGACGATAGAATAGCCGAGCTGATCGTGTCCATAGGACTACAACTTTGCGCCTTACGTGGAGGGTGCAGATATCGTGCTCGAAGATGCCTACCCGGTCGGTATCAACGCGACTTTCTCGCCGGTCTGGCACACCGAATGTACCCCCGACTTTGGCCACTGCGGTTGTGATAACTGCAAGGGTTACATCTTTGACATCAAAGCGCGTATCCAAACCTTCAAGGATAGGCTCGACATCCTCGGCTACGACCGCTCAAAGACCGTTTGGACGACGCCTCAGTCCTTCGGCAGCGGAGCGTAAGTCGCGTCGTATATATTACTTTCCGAATACTGATTTCTTCCCCCTTGATCTAGTTACTGGAATACCACTCCTACTGGACAGCAGTGGGCTACCATGGGCTTGACTTCGTTCAACCACGGTGCAACAGGTATGTCTCGAACACAAACGTATTTGGACCATATACTTACATCTTTCTCTTTAGGCTCCATGTCCTTCCAGTGGCCTCCTACCTCCGGCAACGTCACGACCATCGAAGGCACTGCTACCAACCTCACCGGACTCATCACTGACGTCATCCAGCCCTTCATCGTCGACCCTCAGGCGACCTTTAAGAACTTCAACCACGAAGGCGTTGACGTCGGTCTTTGGAACAACGGCTCTACTTACCTCATCATCGTCGCCAATCTCAACCCCAACAACACCCAGGTTTACGTTCCGTTCAATTCCATCGGGCTCGGCAACCTGACGAATTCGACGTCGGAGCTGCAGCGTGTTTTCTCGGTCGCTCAGAATACCAATTTGACGGGGTTGAACTTTAGGCCGGATGGTATTGGTATCTATACTGCGACCCCGCTTAGTCACGGTAAGTAAAGGTTCGGGGTGAGGAGGTGTTCGTGGACGATGTAGTATTGATATCTTTTGGGTACCTGGACGTTCTGGCTGATTTTTATTTATTCGTTTCTCTCCGTACCACTACCCACTGTGCTATACATTTAAACTGATGGATGCGATCATTTTTCTGGATGGCACGCTCTGAAGGGTGATTGTGTACATGTACATTAACGTTTCATGATCGAGATGTGATTAGACAAGGTCTCTGACAATATGACAACCAAATTGAACGATAGAGTACACAAAGAGAGGTATCCATGAAGCAAGCATGGTTGAGAATCTCTGAGTTCTAGTACGAAGTTCGACTGAGAGGAGGTAGGGTGTTCGCTGAATCATTGGTTACAACCAAGTGAGCTCAGTTGCTCGAGCCGTTGACCAGCTCCACCGTGATTGGGAGACGATAAGACTTGTTCTCAGAGCCCTTGACGCGAGGGGCAGAAAGGCCAATGGTCCATTCAATTTCGTGGGCAGGCGAGAACTTGAAATATTCAATCAACAATGAGAGCACGACCTCTGCGGGAGAATAGACTCCTCGTCAGTAAAAGCTCCACCGAGTTATCCTTGTGGACACTTACTCATCTCCAATTGAGAGAACTTGAAACCGCTGTAAAGAAAGTGGACAACGTCAGTCACAGGAACAAAAGAGAAGGCCGACAAGATAGACTAGACACACATGCACGATCTTCCTCCGCCCGAGAATGTCATCCTGTAAACCTCGTCAGTGATTGAGTAGCTCATGATGACGAAGCATGGCCACTCACAAGTGAGAGTATACGCCAGGAGTCTGTGCCTCGGTCACGGTCGAAGGAAGCGGTTTCAGCCAGCGGTCAGGCTTCCATTCCATCGCATCTTCACCCCATACCTCTTTATTGCAGTTGGCACCGATGAGGGACAACATCACGAGTGTACCCTTGGGAACTAGAACCTCGTTCATTTCCTTGCCGTTCAGACCTTTGACCGGGGTAGCAAAAGGTAATACGATATCCTTCATCGCACTTGGGAATAAGAGTTAGTACATTATAAAGGTGGTGGCGACACGGTGGCGATACTCACTTGCGTGCCAGCTGTGTTGCGGGGGGGTACCTACATAAACGTCAGAGCAATCATCGCCGGCTCATCCGGGGACTCACAAGCGCAGTGTTTCTCGGCAGACGGCATCCAGGTATGGGAGGTTAACGAGGTCATCATAAGTCACGGTGTCTCTGTCACCCTTGATTTCTTTGTATTCCTCGCGAAGCTTCTGTTGTACTTCCGGACGATGAGCAAGGAGGTGTATGGTTCGAGATAGTGCGCTCGAAGTCGTGTCCATGGCCGCAAAGATGAGGGTCCTGATATCTACTGTTAGTATACGCCTATACGTCACTGGGGCACCTACGTCATTTGTCCGAGTAGCTCGTCGTCCTGAAGGCGATCGTGTTCGGACGCACTCATGTTTGCTTTCACTGGAAGCGATTGATTCAGAAATGGTGCAACGAAGGAACACTCACAGAGCACGCTCATGATATCCTTGCCACGCCCGACCTGCTGAATAAGAGCTTCGTCTCCAGCCGCAATCGCTTTCCTCTTCTCATCCAGTAGATCGCTAGATGTCTTGTCCATGAGATCCGCTATGCGCAATAATTCTTGCAGCGGAGTCCAAGGAATCATCTCAGCAACCGTCCTGCGGAACTTGGCCGAAGTCACCTTGACTATCAAAGGTAGGAACTGTCTCGCTACGGCCGTCTTCGTCAGGTTTGCACTGCCCATATGTACTTAGTTTTTGTTTCAGATCAAAACAGGGATGGCTTACCTGAGGTTTTTGACAATCTTACTATACTCGTTCGAGTCAGGCCCGTTGAGGGAGTCGAACGAATACCCGAGACCGCTTTGTCCGACAAGTTCGAGGGCCGTTCTAGTGAACCATTCGAGCATGTTGATCTCCGTCGGGCCACTTTTGACCTGTTTCGCAATCGAGTCGCGCAGCTGTTCATTTATTATGGGCTGAGCATGAGTACGATTACCTATGACATTAAGACACTAACCTTGCATGATACCTCAACGAAGATAGGGAGCATCTCGCGCATGTGAGCAATAGAGAATACCGGGCTCAACATCTTTCGTTGTTTCCGATGCTGGTCGCCTGGAAAAGTAGATCCAACAGAGATACACGATTAGCCGCATGTTATATCCCGTCTTCGTCAATTCTTACCAACTACGGCCAACAATCCGTTACCAAATACCATTCTTGTAGTACTGTCCAAGACAGTGAGAACTAATCATGTCCGAGGTTTATGGCACTTACGTGAGGACTTCCATTGCCGACTGCCAATGAGCCAGGTCTTTGATGATGATACTATGGAGGGCTGTTGCATCAGAGACGTAGAGTGCCCTTGACTATGCGATCGATGATGAGCCTCAGCAAGTTGCGAAAAAAAGTGAACATACACCAAACATCCCGTAGAATTTGACGATCCCGCCATAACGTTGGAAGAGCATTTCATGGTAATCTCGGCCATAGAGGCTGAAAATATCAGCAAGATTTCCTGGAAAGGGACAGGTAGAGTGAATCAAACTAACAATCTGGAATGGTCTGGTATACTGACCTGACCAGAAACTCTTGGTAGCAGGCCCTGGAATGTTGTCAAGAGGGCTTGGAGCAAGGTAGTTGCGCCAGATGACCCATGCGGAAGAAATTACTATAGCTGCAAGCGCGCATTGAAAGACCTTGATTTCAGTCGACATGTTCTGGATGCCAGATGTCGATGAGGATGACTCACTGCCTATATATGTAGAGATTCCTCTACGATACTCAGATGGAGGAGGTCATAATATTTGACCCGTTCTCCGTGTTGTGAGAGAATATGGGGGCCCGGGATTGTCCGATAGAATGACATTGTCTTGGTCAATTTTCCGATCAATCCATTGCAAGTCATCAAAGGTTGCACGACTATACAACGTTTATCGTGTGAAAGTTACAGAACGTAAAGCTCCTGCGAAGTGGTAGCAATGATTTTAGTGGGTCATTACTGTATCTCTTACTGGAACGGCTGAGCTGGCACGGATGTGGTGCCAGCTTGTCCACTTGGGGTCGACATGGCTGGGTTTTCCGAGGGATCGGGATATCTGAAGTATAAAGTTGCCCCTCTTTCTCCGCTGCCGTGGCAATACGATGGGGGTAAGCAGAGGCATTTTCCGACCCACATTCAAGTTTAAACCTTGTGACATGACAGTCTGGTGAAAGTGCTTCCGCGGAGGAAAGTGACAGCCTGGGTACTGTCTGTCAATTAGGCTAAAAAAAAGATACGTTCCGTCAGTCTCATTCTGACGGGACATGGATTTGAAGCAAAAACAGACCACTTTTCTTGGCTTTTGGAGAAACTTCAGCAGACAGGACCGCTTGACAACTCTTTTGTACTTATACGTAGGCCATTTGAGAGCTGTGATTGGATGACGGTGGACCAAGATGGCAAAAAAGGGTCCTCGGCAAATTTGGCAAGCACACTTGTTTGGGACCAGTCTGAGACCAATGTTCCGATAAACAGAAGCAAGTCGACGAGAAGTTTCCGATTAAACATCTACCTCAACCTCGTTCCCTGGTCTCTCAGATTCGCTAGTCGCAGCGCCTTTATGTTCGCAGGTCCGAGTAATGATTACTAGCCAGAATCGACTGAAGTTTCCGACGTAGAAGGACTGCGCGAGTCGTTTTGTCTGCTCTGTAGGGAAGAGTCACTGCAAGGAGTGGAGTTGTCTAAACTTGCTCACCTCCTAGAACTGTAACCTCAAGTTGCTTCTCCCGCGTTTCAGAGGCAACTTAAGCCTGCGCTGGATGCTGGTGGGGTGGTATGCGGGTTTCCAATTCTGTCAAGCGGTGCCAAGGCCTTCAAGAGGATGTGCCCAAAATCTCCGCGCGCCGGCGTAAGGTAGGTCAACACATTGTGGGTTCAGAGGCTCTCGAATTTGGTTGAGTAAGTATGCATGAGGTTTGAGTTATGATCAGAATTCCCACGCGGTGCACTACTTCCCTAGTATACTGTTATGGTAGTACCTTAGTAGACCCGCAAGAGTCCATTTCCACGGGCTGTAGTGCACAAACGTATGTACAATCAACGATCCAGTAGTACAAGAAATATATGAAGTAATCAAAGAGGAATCCATGTCTGAGCTACCTAGGTTTGCGCTGATACCACTTTACCATGTCGCACCTGATTTACAGGACGAATGAGATCAATTCTTTGCGACACTGAGCAGCTCCACCATCACGGGAAGCCGGTAGGATTTGTCCGGGGAACCCCTGACGCGAGGCGCGGAAAGCCCCATGGTCCACTCGATTTCATGAGCAGGCGAAAACTTGAATGACTCGATCAACAGTGAGAGGACTACTTCTGCAAAGTGTTATATTCCAGGTCAGCTGGTTCAACATCGAGGCATTCGCGAGACGTGGTCACTTACTCATCTCCAGCTGCGAGAACTTGAATCCGCTGTAGAGTATCCGACTCAGTTATGTCCGTATAGAAGAAACTCGAGAATACCCACATGCATGATCTTCCCCCACCCGAGAAGGTCATCCTTATGGCGCCGTCAGCATGGAGGGAGACAATGGAAGACAATCACTCACAGGTGAGAATACACGCCAGGAGTCTGTGCCTCAGTTACGGTGGAAGGAAGTGGTTGAAGCCAACGTTCGGGCTTCCATTCCATCGCATCATCGCCCCATACCTCTTTGTTGCAATTGGCACCAATGAGGGATAACACGGCGAATGTACCCTTCGGGACCAGAACCTTGTTCATCTCCTTGCCGTCTAGGCCCTTGACCGGGTTGCCAAAAGGTAGTATGATGTCCTTTGTTACGCTGGGTCACGATGATGAATACCCTGTTACAGCCGCGAAGGCGGTGAAAGCACTCACTCGCGTGTCAGAAATGTTGCAGGTGGGTACCTAGTATAGTATTAGAAATGATGACAACATGCTAGCGGAGACACCTACAATCGCAATGTCTCTCTACAGACCGCATCAAGATAAGGGAGGTTGACGAGATCATCGTAGGTAATGGCATTCCTGTCGGCCTTGATTTGTTTGTATTCCTCGCGGAGTTTCTGCTGTACTTCTGGATGCTGAGATAGGAGGTATATGGTCCGTGCTAGTGCGCTTGAGGTCGTGTCCATCGCCGCGAAGATAAGAGTCCTGCCTACAAGAGTTAGCGCGGTTTTGTCAATTCTCTGGTCTACCACGTACGTCATCTGTCCGAGTAGCTCGTCGTCCGCTAGACGGTCCTTCTCAGAAACGCTCATGTTCGCTTTCACTGTGAGGAATAGTCAGCAAGAGTTCATGCAACCCGACGGATGCACTGACGTAGAATACTCATAATGTCCTTGCCCTGTCCGACGTGCTGAATGAGTGAATCGTCACCGTCTGCAATTGCTTTCCGCTTCTCATTTAGTAAATCTTTAGAGGTCTTATCCATTAGATCCACAATGGCGAGCATTTCCTTCAACGTGGCCCAAGGGATCATCTCCGCCACAGTCCTACGCAAATTTGCTGGTGTATACTTGACTATGGTAGGCAAGAATTGCCTTACTACGCCCGTTTTGGTTACGTTTGGAATGAGGTTCTTGACCGCCTTGCTATATGGGTTGGAGTCGGGTCCCTTGAGCGAGTCGAACGAATATCCGAGGCCACTCTGTCCCACAAGTTCAAGTGCCGTGCGGGTGAACCACTCGAGTAAGTCGACTTCTGTCTCCCCACCCTTGACTTGCTCGGCAATGGAATCCCGGAGCTATCCTTGCACTGAGCACAGAAAGTTACGCTGTGTCCGGGGGCTTACCTTAGAGGTTATTTCGATGAAGATAGGGATCATATGACGCATGTGGGCAACAGAAAAGACTGGGCTCAGCATCTTTCGCTGTTTACGATGTTGATCGCCTGAGACGCAGGGAGGGTTAGAATTGGTCGAGGCGATGCTGGGCCAGCCGATGCTCACCAATCGTGGACACCAAGCCATTTCCGAGCATGAGTTTATTGATACTGTCGCGCAAGATAAGGGCACTCATACTCAATGAATTTGCAGCACATACGTGAGAAACTCGTCTGACGACTGCCAGTAGGCAGCGTCTTTGAGAAGGATGTGATGGAGTGCTGTCGCGTCGGAGACATAGAGTGCCCGAGACTATATAGTCGACAGTGAGGTCATCCCAGCATACCAAGCAGAAGAAGAAAGCGTACACCGAACAGCCCAGTAAACTTAACGATCCCCCCGTAACGTTGAAAGAGCATTTCATGATAATCCCTGGAAAAGAGGCCAAATATGTCAGCGAGGTTACCTGGTCGAAGGTTAGCTTGTATTCAAATTCACAAGAACATCGACCTCCCACCTGACCAGAAGCTTTTGCTAGTCGGTCCGGGGATGTTATCGAGAGGGTGCAGCGCAAGGTATTTGCGCCAGATGAGCCATGCGGAGGAGGCTACGACAAGCGCGAGTACACCCTGCGAAACAGTGAACTCAGTAACCATGCTTTGGATGCTAGATGAGAATGTCTGCAAGAATTGGCTGGCTTATATATGCCCAGGGGCACTCGAGCCTAACCCGGAGATAGTACTTACCTTCTGGTAATGTGCTAGTAGCAAGAGGCTGTGGGCTCGGAGAATGCGACTACTAAGCTAAGTCACAGTTACCTCACGAGCGATGGCAGCGGGATCTTTTTGTCAATTGGTTGTAGTGTTTCCGGTGTACTCGGGATTCCTTCCACGCCACTCGGCATCTGCCGAGCTGCGACCCCTGGCAGGTGGACCAAAAGCCCGAGAACTAGTCAAGGATGATGACAGCCGTTCTTGTAGTTCTATGTACGTATGTACTTAGGCTATCCACACCACTTCCCATGTATCACAGGTCTCCTAATGACCACCCAAACCATCCAGGTCGTCGAGGGCACTAGGAGGGTCAAACTGACTTGCTAGATCACCAGATCATGTTGACGCCAAATCGAGTGAATTGGATCAGTCAGACATGTTTCACAGGTTGCATAAGGGCTGGATATGATATACCAGGGTTATAGGATGTGATGAAACAAATGAAATGAAACACACATACCGCCGACTAAAGTAAAGGAAAGAAGTGAACTATAACATAAATGCAATAGCTGGTCTCAACGCGGGTAGCCGAAGCAACTAGTTGGTAGTGCTGCCGCGAGGTGAGGTCGAGGTGAGGTGATGTAAAATCGGAGTTTCATCTCAGGATTCCGAGGTAAGATGAGGTGCACGGCCACATGAGGTCGGTTGAGGTGGTTCACAATATCACACTGCTAAGATGTGATACAGTTGGCTCAATTAGGGCTGATACATACAAGTACTAGTAGACTCGGACAGAGTAGGTACACAAAGGCTCTCCTCGAGTTCAAGCTCTGCATCGAGCATGCCCTGCTCTGTATCACACCACTGGTTCTCAAATGAGAGCCATTCGCTGCGAAATAAGAATTTTAAGACTTGAAAGATTTCGAGCATTTTGGGTGACAAGCTGTTCCGCTGTCAACACTGTGATGGGGGATTTGGAGTATCTACTCCAAGAAAAGGGAGTCAGTTTTGATCAAGAAGGCAACAGAATACAGTATGTCAATAATCTCAATAGAATAACCCAAATACTAATACTGGACAGGTGTTTTCCACATGTGATCAATATTGCAGTACAGACCGGCCTTCAACATCTAACACAGGTTGATGACTGCAAGTCAAGTCCAGGTCAAGAAATCACAAATGCACTGGCAGACAACCTGGAATATCTTGATATCTTGCAGAAGGATGTGATTTCTTCAACACATCAGCTAGTAATAGCTTGCCAGGCTTCTGGACAGAGGCGAGAGGATCTCTCAATACTTATCTCGGATGGTTATTGAGACAGTGAATGGACTGAAGATGAGCTTCACAATGTCACACTCATGCGTGATGTTGTGACATGGTGGTTATCAATCTATCTGATGGTTGATTGTGTCCTTGAGCTGTATCCTGTAAGTCCAATGAGGTCCAATGGTGTTTGTATTTTTTTCCGGGAAGGGACTGATTCATCAGCTAGGCAATATCCAAACTGCTGAAGCTAGAAAAATATGGAGACCTATGCAAGTTCAAGCTCAGTAACTTGCAGCTCAAGGTACTTGCGGATATCCAGCATTATCTCACATTTTTCCATGTTGTCCAGCAGGAAGTATCAGCCAAAAAGACACCTACCCTCTCAATTGTGCTCCCACTGTATGAGAAACTCATCCAACACCTCCAAGCTGTGAAGAAGTTCTTACCATATCTTACCTACATCATTGATGAATCTGTCCAAAAGCTCAATGAGTATCTGGCTGAATCTCACAAGACCTGTGTATATGCCCTCACGATCAGTGCATCTCACTCGCTGACTCATGCTAACAACTTCAAACTCATTACCTATGCAAGTCCTGAACCCGACACTGAAGTTCAGTTGGATAGAGGATCACTGGACTCCAGAAGAGGTAAAGGCTGCGCGAGAATGGATTCGACAATCTGTAAGTCATCATATTGTTACTGCTAAAGCATGATCGTAATTACATATTCATCACAGATGCTAGAATATCAAAAGTCTCTTCACCCATCACAACCAATGAATACACCACTCTCCCAAGCCACTTCAGCGGCTCCCATTAGCAGCACCATTCCCATTCGACCAACAGCATCGCAGGCCACTTGAATGCAAATCAACGGATTTTTGGCACTCGAGCGAATCTCATGCTCGCTTTCTTCTGCAAGTCTATCATCTCCAAGCTCCATATCCTCACCTCCAGCTTCTATGCCCACTCCGGAGGAACAAGTTGCTGCTGCACAACGTCAACTCGAGCGTGACCTACTCACCATTGATATAGAGCTTGAGAAGTATGGGGCAGATGGTACTATCAGTCGGGATGCATTGGCAGATTTTGACATTCTCGTCTTCTGGCAGGTCAGGTTTTACTCTTTCTCAACTTGTAATTCCACCTCACAGTTTTCAGGCCAATAAGCATACCTTCCTGCTCCTCTACCATGTTGCTCTCAATGTTCTTCCTGCCCAGGCATCATCAGTACCATGCGAGCGAGTCTTTTCATCCGGAAAAGACACCAATACTGTACAGCGGAACAGCTTGTCACCCAAAATGCTCGAAATCTTTCAAGTCTTAAAATTATTATTTCGCAGCGAATGGCTCTCATTTGAGAACCAGTGGTGTGATACAGAGCAGGGCATGCTCGATGCAGAGCTTGAACTCGAGGAGAGCCTTTGTGTACCTACTCTGTCCGAGTCTACTAGTACTTGTATGTATCAGCCCTAATCGAGCCAACTGTATCACATCTTAGCAGTGTGATATTGTGAACCACCTCAACCGACCTCATGTGGCCGTGCACCTCATCTTACCTCGGAATCCTGAGGTGAAACTCCGACTTTACCTCACCTCACCTCGCGGCAGCACTACTGTGATATAAAGATTGAATATTTCGAGCGGAGCTCTGGGCTCCGCTCGTTTAGGAACTTGTTGGGCAACTCAGCCGAGCAACTAGTTGCTTCGGCTACTGACTTGTACTTGCTTTGAGACCGGCTAATAAGTGGTCAGGCAAGAATAGAGTGAGAAGCGCTTGAGGATGGAGCAACACAACGTAAGCAGTGAAGATATTCACCCCAGATACGACCCACCAAACGAATGCAATGGGTGTGCCATACGACGTTGTGATAGCCGAGTCAGAACACGATGTGGCGATCCCTGCACTCAGCCTGATCGTGACGTCCTAATTCGGACATTGTGCGTGCCGCACTCATGAGTCATGATCACGCCACGGTAGGCCATTTCATTACATCCTTGATCCTCTATTCAGCCACAGTTTAGACTGATCTCCATATCTGCGATTCCCTACTCGAGACTTACAGTTGCTTTATTTTTTTTTATGTTTCAGACATTCCTCACATCAGATCATGGGCTCGATGTCCATCCCATCTGAAATGTTTAAGTAAGTGTTTCGACACTCCTAATACGACAGCTTTCCTTCGAATACAAAGATGTGTGAAATCTGATCCATTTCACGCACTTGCTACGGTCTGTTTCGCGCGGTTACTACAACGTGGACCCAAATCGCGTACCTCGTAGACCCGGTTTCGCGAGTTAGGCTTACAGCGTCATATCGGAGGGCGTCGATAACAGTGGCGCGACTCAGGACCTGCTGCAGCTGTCACAATGGTAAGTATTACTGTGTATGCTCGACATCTCCATTGAAGATCACTCGATGGGAAGCATTCTTCGACGTTATCCGGCCTGTCATTGCCGAACCTGAGGTGAGGTTAGCTGGGGCGTCACCGTGGGCCTTTGCCAGTGGGGTAACACTGTGGTTGGGACGCGTCCGGATCCTCGATTGCGCCTACACCAGATCTTCGATCAGTTTCCATCGAAACAAAAGCAACGGGTGGCTGTGTTGTCACAGCCACTGCCTTCGAAGTTCATTGATTATTTAATTTAATTTAATTTTATAAAAATG
>JBBPJZ010000170.1:0-31523 GCA_038089015.1 Chalciporus aff. trinitensis
CTTGAAGACGGCCTCCTTCCCAGCCCAACGTGCGGCAAAGGACGATGCGGGAGAAGGTTGGGAGCGGCAGTAAGAAGTTTCGGCGTCAGTGAAATTACGCTGGACGAAGGTCGGATTCCACCAAGGCACGGAGGAGATGAGTTCTGGAGGAGTTGTATATAGACGCTGAGCAAACACGAGACAAGTGAAAACGACATGTAATTACCTTGGTCGACGCCAACACCGGCAACGGAGCCTCGAGCCTCAAAAGCCGCTGTCACGGTTTCCACATTTACGACATCAAAAGGAATGGTTTTGTTCAGGTCGGCGGTGTAAGAGTAGCTGCGGGTCTTTGAATTGAAGGTCGCGCGGGCCATGGGGTTCATAAGGACTGCGTGCTCGAGCTCAGGGCTGTAAGGGGGACCGTCTTTGATTCTGACCAAAGAGTTGGATGTCATCATCTCGGTCATGGCCTTGTAAGCCTCCTGGTAGCGCGCTTGGTTGCGGACTTTGTAAGCTTCATAGTCGGAGGGGTCGAGAGAGGCGAATAGGTAGCGGGGGTGGATGATAACTGCGGTGCCACCAACTTGACCGAAACCGAAAGATGACTGTGGAGAATGAGCCGGGTATCACAGGGATGAACAGTCCACTTACCATGACACCAGCGCGAATTCCGTCGGTGTGGATAGACCTTGAAGGGAACATGAGATAGTGGTGGGCCTCGAACCTCGCATCGACGTTACTTTGCGAATGGAGAAGGTTAACAACAGGGTAATTCACGTTGTATAATAGTTGATACTCACTCGCTGTTACGGTTCCCGGGGATGATGCCAGAGATGACAGTTTGCAACAGACCTGCCATCTGCCATGCTGCAGAACCACCCTTCGAGTGGCCGAGCAAGCTCTTTTGAGCCATGACAGGAACGGCATTGCCATGAGTACGGGACATTGTGGCAAGAATGTTGTGCCATATTTCGGTTTCGTTTTTCTCGTTGGCTCCAGTGCTCGTGCCGTGAATCGAGAGAACCCCGATGTCGTCTGCGGTCAAACCCCACACAGCCAGGCTGCGGCGCATGGGTCCTACTCGAGCATCAGTTCCTTCGAGCATACCGTACGTGGCTAACACTTCTTTCTCCTGGCGGCGGGCTTCCTTTTCTATATCAGCGACACGAGAAGCGAAATACTCTTCGTCGACGATGGCATCTTTAGACTTCTGTTCCTCGATCTCCTCTCGGAGCTGAGCATGTTCGTGATCGAGCCAGTCTGAAATTTGTTTGCGCCTGAATGCAATCTGGCGAGATCGATATTCGAGGTTGAGGGAGGGGAGGGGGTGCTTGGAGGGTAACTCGCGGGCGACAGTAAGAGCACCGCGTCCAGGTGCAGGAATAGAACGTCCGGCCTTGTCACTAACAACAGTTGAGTACATGGCTCTTCGACGGTTACTCCTGCGCACTTACGTCGATGTAGAGGTGAAAGCTAAAATACCACGGATGGGTGCACCGAGCTCGAGGGCGGTTTGAGCGCTCATGACAATGTGAATACCTGTTCCTTGAGACTCCATGAACTGATTGACTGGTGAATAAAAGGCAGCTGCGCATCATGCTAATCACTCACCCCTGCGCGAGTCGTGGTAGCTGGTCGGGACATCTCCGTAGGCTCACGGCCCATTGCAAACTCTGTCTCGGCATTGCTTGTCGCCTTCATGTTGGCGAACTCGTAGGAGCCCTCTTCACTGATATCATCGAAACCACCGGCGATCATGACTTTCGCCTTGCGAGAAAGAATGGTGTCACACGCAATTTCGAGGGATTGAAGAGCCGTCGCGCTACAAGCGATCAGCAAGCAAGCAATTTGAAAAGTAATGACCTTTACCAAGCGCCGACAGGGATCTTGACAGGTCCGCTTGAGGACATAAGGAGCAGGTTGATCCAACCAGCGGTGGTGTTAATGAATCTACCACCAAATAAATGATGGACTCTGGTATGAAGAGCATAGTGCTTACGTTTCCTGGAGAATGTCGTTCTGCACCTCCTTCTCCTCCCGGCGATCTTTGAACATCTTTGCGAGTGATTCGGTGCCCCCCATGCCACTTCCAATACACGTCCCAACGTCTGACGGATGGACATGATTATACAGCTCGTAAGGGTCAGTGATACCTGACATATTGAGGGCTTCTGCGGTGCAAACAAGGGCCCAGAGTGTGGCCCGGTCCGTTTGAGCGACGATGTCGGGTGGAATCCCGTACCTGCCAGCATCCCAGCCAGTCGGGATCTGCCCGGCAACCAAACGACTAAAGCGGAATGCTTTGGGGACTAGGACGCGAGCGCCTTTCTTGAACTTGACAAACCACTGGTCACCTTCCGCAGTCCAGATATCACACTTGTCTCCGTGCTCGTACTTGAACTTCTCTGCCTCGGACTGAGCAACCTCGATAGGCTCCAGATCGTGAATGAGCTCGATCTCCTGATTGAAGATTTTCTTCTTGGGATCGTAACCGCGGAAAAGCTCGGGTTCTAAAGACGTCAGAATCCCGAGGTAGAAGAGATTTTCCAAGAACTCACCGATCATGCGCACACCAGCATGGCTCAGAATTTCCTGCTCGTAACGGCCTCTAACATCCTTGTCATCAACCGGCTCTCCTGTCTTTGCATCAACCCAGCCAACGTGTAACGAGCCATCCTTCAGGCGACCATCGAAATGCTTGATGAAGCCCATGATCCAGGCCATCTCAATGCAACCCTCGATGGTGAATTCTCCTCTAGCCTCCATTTCCCATCTCGTGCGCGAACTACCCCAAGGACCAACCTCAGCGAAGCCGGTGACCACGATGACCTTTTCCAGGTCGATGATGCCTCGAAGTTTGCTGAGCTCCTCGAGAGAAGAAGGTGATTCCAGGGAAGGGAATTCGAACTTGAAGTTAGCACGGGGAACAACATTGACACTTTGGAGGACGCGTTCCCCTTCCACATCATTGACGACTTTGAAATCGAGGGCATTGTCTCTGGCGATAGCACGGCGAAGCTCGCTCTTTTTATTGAGGTTCTGGCGAATGCGGGTCGTAACCTCGGCCAAATCCGGTAGGCGATCCATACCACCATTTAGGTCGGCCCAGATGGGCTCAACCTGAGTGATACTGAAGAGAAGAGGGTGCATAAGGCCAAGGATATTGAAAGCCATCTCCTTTGCTGAGAAAGTCCGGACACCGTAGCTTTCGAGTTCATGCGCGACTGTGTTCGTGGCGTCCATCAATCCAGTACCTCGGGTCCATCTAAGATTGGAAGTAAGCGTCTGTAACGGAAGGTCCGAAGCAATACTCACCCAATTACAGCGCCAGCCAGACATAGATATTCGCCCCAACTCTCCGAGTTCCAACGCTGGAAGAGGGTTTCGAGAGAGATCTTCGACTCCGAGTACAACCCATCGTTACCAAACAAGCCATGGTTGGGAGAAAGGGGAAGGATGACCTGAGTGGGACGCGTGACGAATTTGCGCGACGCCTTCTTCGTCTTGACTGCACCAAGAATGCGGAGGAGGTTGACCAGCATGATACGATGGGCCAGTTCCGACTTATCGTCCAAGCCGTCAATTTCACGGCCGTTCTCTGGTATCGCGGCGAAAGGAAGAATGTAATCGAGGTCCATCCCGAGCGTAGCGTAGATGTAATCAACGAGTGCTTCGACATCTTGTTTTGAACCTTGGTTGAACGGAACAACTGTCAAGGCAGAGCCTCGTGCGCCGTAACTCTGGTAAATAGACTGGTAGTATTCAACAGTCGAGCGATTGTAGCGAGAAGTGGTGATGACGACATGTGCTCCTCCAGAGAGCAGGCCCTTGAGAATTTCGACACCGATGGATCCCTTGCCAACGCCTGTGAGAAGTGCGTTTTTGTCCTTGAAAGTGGTACCGGAGGTCGCGATTTCGTGCAAGATGTCGAGGTAGACCCCGGTGAGGTTGCTCGAGTATTCCCAGTTGTTTCCGACCTTGCGCTTGAGGTGCAGGAGGGGCACCTTGTCGTCGGAAACTGGCGTGACAGCGGAAATATTGGGTCGGAGGAACTGAGACGAGGAACGACGGTTTCGCATCCGCGTGCGAGTCTGCTCTGGACCTTTCCTTAAAGAGCGCACGACGCCTTCGTACAGGGCCTTGATGCGGTTCTTTTGGTCTTGGCTAATTCCGGGCTGCGACTTTACGACCGTCCAGAGCTTCAGAACGTCCTCTTGAACCTTTTGGATGTTGACAGTGGAGATCGTGTCACCACTTGCCATCTCTTCGACATATGCCTCCAGCTTGCGAACATTTTCTCGAACAACCTCGCTGTAGACAATGTCACCTTTCTCCGTGACCTCGGTGTGGGGAGCAGTTGGGAATGTCACTAAAGAAAAGAGTTAGAAAACTAAGGACTAGCGGTCTCTCCAGTTCCTCACCGTCTTTGTAGACTGGAGGCTGACCAATAACCTCTCTTGTGTTGTTAATAAGCTGCTGACCAAACTGTTTGGCGAGCACATAAGTATCACCCTTGCTGGGGTCACAGCGGTCGATATGATACTGCATGTAGGTGAGAAGTTCAGGGTCGGCTCTGTTGAGGAGGGCAATGCAGCGAGCGGTGAGTTCTCGGTCGACCGTTGTGAGTCGGCCGTGGATGATGTCGTAGTACATGAGCAATGCGTCCTGGCGGACCCAGTTCCAAGAAGAATCGAAGCGACGGGCTTTCAGAGGGTCGAAGATGGGTTGAATTCCATCGACGTAAGAATCGCCATGTTCTCTTGCAATCGAATCCAGACGAGCTTGGAGCTGCGCAGACGTTGTCTTCTCCTTGTCGTGGGCGATTTCACCAGCGCGAGAGTCCCGGTTGAGATAACGCATATAGAGCTCGATGTGTTGAGCAGCAAATCGGTCTTGCTCGGCTTTGAACTTCAAGAACTCCTCGCTGTTGATGGTGGCACCTCCCCCCTCACCGCTGGATCCACCAGATCCGCCGCTTGATAATGAAATGCCAGAGCGCTGAGCGTATGCGCTGACAACGGTGTCCAACCATGCCTTGCCCTCGGCTTCAGATGATAAGCGCTTGGCGGGTTCCATGGTGGTGCCCAAGAGGAGAACACCATCAGCTCGAGAGGAGCCCAATCCCCAGGTCTTGGATAAGTAGGCTTTGATGGCAGAGGCATTGAAACCTCCGGGCATCTTTCCACCAATAAGGCGCGAGATGAGTCCGGACGTGTACTTTCCAAGAGCGCCCGAGTGTCCGACTCCCAATGCAGAGCCAAGTTCTTCCAGTGGGAGCTCCTCACCCTTTTCAGGAGCGGATGCGAACTCGAGCTGGAGGTCACCCAAGATCTCATTCTGTAACGTAGACTTGCCACCAACGAGGTCCTTGATCGACTTGGTGAGCGGAACCTCCTCAACGCGCTTCTTCAACTTCTGGGCAATAATGAAGAGGAGGATATCACCCGCCTTAAGAGGCACATCCTCGATGGTAGCAGCGTTTTGGGAGGGAGGGGGAACAGCGACAGAAGCGGGAGCAGGAGCAGGAGTTGGGGTGGCGACTGGCGTGGAGGGAGCGGAAGTGGACTCGGGGGACTCGGGGGCAGCCTGAACTTCGTCCTCGAAGAGGTAATAGATCTCGCGGACATTCTTGGCGTGGCAGAGAATCGCTCGCTTGCGGCTAACCGCGTCATCCTGAGCCTCGTATTTGGCCGCCAAGGTCCTCGTTGCCATCCCGGTCAACGTTGGTGAAGGGCCAAGCTCGATGAAGCGTTCAAAGCGGTACTGAGTGAACAGGAGGTCTTGGGTCTCAATCCAGCGGACTGGAGAAGCGAATTGGTAGGATAAAAGCTCCACCAGAATAATGTACGCCAACTTCTGGCGCTGTTCAGGTGAGGCCCAGCTCTCTTGCTCCCATTTCCTCAGAACTTTGTCAAGGCGGGGCGACGAAGTTTGGTCGTAGATGAGCTGCGCATATTCCTTGGTGACATCGAATGGCTCAGCAACCAGGTTCGGGATGTATTTGCCCACAAGCATGTCAGGGTTGAGGAGAGACGGGTTGATCTTTTTCGACAGGTCTAAGATAACATTCTATTTAGTTGTATATCGCAAGAAGAATCGGAAAACTCACAAGCTCTGAATGGCATAACACCCGCCCACAGGTACCTGGAATGGAAGGGCACATCGATACCGGGAAGAGGGATCGTCGCGAAGCCGCGTTCGAGCTTGATATACCCCTCCGTCTCCTGTAACTCCTTTGCGCGCTCGAACGATTCTGACACGATGTCACCCAGCATTTCCTTCACCTTGTCCACCGAGAAGGTCTCAGTGAGCTAGATCATCGATGTGAGATACTTTCACTTGATAAAGTGGTGAGACCATACTTTTGCAATGTCAATCTTCTGGATCTTCAAATAGTTCAGGACGTTGGTCATCGTTTGCAGAGAAACTAACTCTCCAGCGCAGACATATTGTTGACCCTAGAGCAACTCGTCAGATCGATCACGGTAGTAAAATAATGGGCCTACCTCAACGTTGTAGTTGACAATCTCGAGGAGGGTGCCAGTACGGGTGGAGATAGTGTCAACGACCTCGCGAAGGGCGGCATCGGTGAAGGTCTTTGAAATGCGGCTTGGGTTCACTGCGCACATTGCATAATTGGATCGATTGTGAGCATCACGCTCGACTGCACGCTGCATGGTGATACCACGGTAGAACACGACGTCGACAAGGGCGGAGATGTGGAGAACATTGGCGATGGAAGCAAGGGCGGAATATTCACCAAGGGAGTGTCCAGCGAACGCACACTCCTTCTGAACGAAGCCTTTGGCGCGCATGTCTTCGAAGGCGGCCTTTTCTGTCACCACCAAAGCGATTTGAGCGAACTGGGTGGCAAATAGCAGACCGTTCGGATGGCTGAAGGTGTACTTGGGAGTGCGAACATCAATGTCGGCGAAGAGAGGGAGGGTCTTGACGTTGCCATCCTTGTCCATGGTATCATATGTCATATCCATGTAACGCTGACGAATAGCCTGGCCCTTGATGCCACCGAAATGAATAGTCTTCTCCTTCGGGTTGTCCTTGACGATCTCGATGATAGAGAAACCGTATACTGCAAGAAGGTGAGCATCGGCGCCGTCCCAAACGGCACGAGCAGCAGGAGAGGTGTTGTAAAGGTCCATGCCCATGCCAGGTTCCTGAGAACCCTGACCCGTGAAGACGTATACTGTCGTGGCTTGAGCCACTTCCGCCGTGCCTTCCAGGACTTTCTCGTCTCGTTGGTTGAGGGTCTCTACTTTGACGACCATGTTACCGTCCCGCATGCCGATGTGACGGATCTTAACTTTCAGATCATCTCCTGGGAGAACCATGCCCACAAAAGAAACGTCGTAGCTAGAAAGTCGCTGAGCATTAAGACTCTTTCGAGGTCGCAACAAAACTTACGCAATGACTCGGTCGGGATTGCCTTCAGCAACGACATTCTCCACATATCGACGTGTGGCAGCACTGGTCCACATGCCATGAGTGATGGTCCCGGGAAGAGAAGCGAAATCGGAGAAGTAGGGGTTGATGTGAATAGGGTTGAAATCGCCAGAAATGTTGGAGTATGGTTCATTCGTAAGAGGGGCGCAGAATGTAGTTGAAGCGTTGGCCGACATCGTGTACCCGTCATTGGCAAGAGGGGTGAGTCGACCTTCTTGAACACCGTGTCGTTGTAGATAGGAGACGACCGGATTGCCATGACATCCTTCCTGGTTGAACTCCACAGAAGCGACCTTCTTCAGGCGCTTGAGCTGGTCGCGCATGAATACATCGCCGTTTACAGAGACATCACGGTATGAGGCCTTGTCCTTGAAGGTAACCTGGGACTGAATTCGGAAGACGAGGGTCATACCGGCCTTGGGAGGGATAGTCTCATCCTCCCATGAAAGCCATTCCTTGGACTGCACGACACCGACAGCAGCATCGTTGGTCAACTCGACAACGTAGTCCGGTTCGTTCACCGTCTCAAAGGTGTTCTCGTAATCATTGAAACGGCCGCGGTAGAGGAAGGATGAAACAACCTCGATGATGGGTTGTCCGTCGCGGAAAACGTGACCTTTGACTCGAACCACCTTCCCAGCATCAGTGTTTTTGACAGAAGTGATTCGAGCATCCGCAATACATGCGTCACCAGCCTCGAGGGGCCTGGCACCGGGGACAAGACGGAAGCCGTTGGAGAGATGGACAAGCTTAGAAGGTCACCGTCGATGGAGTCAGGAAAGATGGCTCGCATGATAGCCTAGCGGGAACTTTACTACTGTGCAAAGAACAGCGATCATGGGACTCACCTGCCAGCCTGTTACGATAGCAAAATCCATTGGGGCCTTGACGCTGGCGGAACGAGCAGTCTTAAATGATTCGTTCTGGTTCCCTGCCACGTTACAGAACATTTCAATGTCCTCGGCAGATATCACGACTTCAGGACCAATGAAAGTCTCGCGGACGTCGAGCTCAGGACGCGATTGGTCGTCGCCGAACCAGAGTTTCCAGTAGAAGTCTTTGATGCGACCGTTGCGACCGTTGGAAACTTCTTGGATAGGCATGGCACCCATGCTAGGAACGTATCTAAATTGGAAGGGCAAAGGGACCGAGGCATCGCAGCGGTCCTCAAAGAAGGTGACGTTAATCAAACTGGAGGAGGTGTGGTAAGTGATTTCGATAGCCTTGAAGCTGGGCTTGTGGGCTCCATGAGACCGAGCCGCGCCATAGACAGTCACAGAGGTGGGAGATCCGCCCTTTGCCTCGACGACAACACGCTGGCCTCGTCGAGGAGCCAAGGTGCGACGAAGAGGATTGTCAATGTACGCTCGTCCTTGAACAATAGTTTTCGACGTCAGCAACGCCTTGAGCCAGTTCAGCTCTGAGCCAGAAATAGCCTCGAGCCACTCCGAGGCTTCAGGGATGGCATCACCAACAGTATAGGTCTCGGTAGTTGAGGACTCCTCGTATTCAACCTCATCAGGGATATCCACTTCGTCAACCGGCGGAGCGAGGTAGTCGATAACAGGGACTTTGGAGATGTCACCTCCATACGAGCGTTCCAGTAATTTCTCGACGAGCTTGGCGGTGACATTGCCCAAAAGCTCGCCTATGGGTTCGTCCTTAACGGTCGCGTGTTTGACGGCGACAGGCCCCTGCAAAATGCATACGCGCTGAGGGTCTTGGTCAAATACAGCTTCAATATCTTCCGCTGCCCATAGAGAGTCCTAAGGAGAGTCGCGATCAGAATTAGAAACCCTACATGTTTTGTTGCTAACCTTCTTGAACCAGACCTCAAAGTCAGCACCAAGGATGGGGATGAAAGGGGCCGGTTTCTGTCCCGGACGTTGAGAAATAGTGAGGAAGTAAGCGCGGTCTTCCGCGGCAAGGAGCTGGCGTGTGGCTTCAGAGTATTTTTTGAAGAAACCGTCGATGAACAAGGAGGGATTATCAAGATCGGCGAAACTTTGCAAGATGCTGAGCTTTGGACCGATATCGACGCCAGCGAACCGTTCTTCAACGCGTCTCAACCAGTCACCCGTCAAGTTGCGTAGACTGGTGTCGATCCAGCGATTCTGGTGGGCCACATACATGAGGCGGATCATTCGAAGCGTGACTTCTTCATAGGTCATATCGCCGAGGTCTAGAGCAACACTGCCGTCCTTCTTCCAGCCGAACCATGGCTTCGCGAAATCCTTGTTCAGTTTCTCGATGATTTCCGCTTTGCGCTCGGTCAACCACGCAGCGCGCTTGTCCTTGGGGAGTTTGAAGACAGTATCGTCGAACTCTTTCCAGAGTTTGACAGCGCGGGTAGCCACTTTATGAATGGGTTCGCCCAACTCCGACCGGACGGTCAAGATACCACCAGTTGGCTTAACATACGTGCCCTCCCAGTCCTTGTCGTCAACACCAGGGGCGGCGACGATTAGGTCCTTGACAGAGGAGCTGGTGTGTGCCTCTTTCGCCACCATGACGCGACTGGCAAACAAGAAACCGTCAAATGGCATGGGCTGCGTGTTGTACAAATTCTTCGACCAATCGCCAGTAAGGTACGGCCAGAGGTCATCAGCCCCACCGAAGCCAGAACCACCCACAAGAACGATGTTGTCGTGCTGACGAATAGAGCTGTACGTTTTCAAAATAGGCATGTGGAAGTCTTCGTAGGAGTGGTGTCCACCAGCGCGACCGCCAGTCCATTGGAGAACGATAGGGAAGTCGGGATTAGCTGCGGCGATGTTGACAACCTGACGAATACCCTCGACCGAGCCAGGTTTGAAGGAAACATGTTTGATACCAGCGTTGCGCAGGCCACCGATGATTTCGGCAGCCTTCTCGGTACTAGGAATGCCAGCAGCGACACAGAAACCTTCTATGGGCAAACCCTCGCGGCGCATCTCTTGCCACAGAGGGAACTGGAAACCAAACTGGCGGGGGTTGATGTAGAGAGAGTTCAGAGTAAGGCCGACGCCAGGAGGGATCTTCGACTGGATCTCAGCAACTTTGGAACGTAGCGCCGACGCGTTGTAGTGACCACCTCCTGCAAGTTCAACGTGATAGCCGGCTGACAAGACCGCAGAAACAAAACCGGCCTTGACAGTAGTGGGGGTCATTCCAGCGACCATGATCGGAGGTTTGCCCAGCAAACGGGAGAAGGGTGTATCCAGGTGAATCTTTCCATCGCTGAGACATGTTAGTAAACATGAATTACGAGATGGGTGTCCTCTTACCCTGTCTTGACCAACTTGGGCGCATATTTCTTGCTCCACCATTCCTCGTATTGAACATCGTCAGTGTCAAAGAGTTCTGCCTCTCCGCGACCTTTATCACCAAGAATGATAACACGGATTCCACGGCCATCAAGATTGCGTGCAGTAAGGGGACCGATGCCATTCAGACCGCCAGGCCCGAAATCGATAACATGGGTTGCAGATTCTGGGAACGCAGTCGCAAGATCCCAATGAATGGGAGAAGTAAAGATTTGGTCACACAAAGACCGAGTAATGGATGTCGTACACTTGCGCATGTCAGTGCCTGCCAGAGCCTTCAGTACTATAGGCGGAAACGAGTTTGCGAATATACACACCATCCTCGGTGTTGAAGACAGGAATACCCAGCTCATCGCACGTCCAGAGCTCCTCGCCAGCAAGGTCTTCGTTGCACAGCTTGTCGGTTGCGCTTGCCAAGTAGGAGCTGTGGTAAGGGGCATTGACTACCAAGAAACGAACACCGAAAGCAGGCTTCCTCTGAGAGTAAGGCACCTTGCTTTGATCTTGTCCGCTAGGAGCGCGAACTTTCCTTAGGTTTGTTACCAAGCCATAAAGCGCGCGAGGAGGTCCTGTGACAACAAAATTTCTTGGACCGTTGTAAAGCGAGACTGCCAGTTGGGAATTTGAGGGAAGATGTTTGTTCGTCGCATCTATATGCGGGGTCAACGCCGAAAGCGCAAGACCATTGATAGACAACATGGGTGTAGGATGGCCCTCCCCGCCTTCAACAGCATCATGGATGATGCCGGGCTCGAGAGCTAAGACAGGGAACGCCTCCTGGCCCCGCAATCCGCAGAAGAGAAGCCACCGAAGCGCCTTCTTCGCATTCGTATGGAAGGATTCGTAGGATGTCGAAGCAGATATGGCGATTGCGGAGACAACGCCTTGTGAGTGACCTGTCGCGCCTGCAATGCGATCCCGAAGTTGACCGGGAGTCAACCCGGAGACTCGGCAGATGACAAGGTATTGGATCAGCTGCGTCAAGCCAATGAGAGGGAGCGAGATGGGAATCGATGCAAGGTACGCAATGGGTGGGCGAGGCACGGCTCCAGAGAGCCAAGCAGCAACATCCATACCGTAATTGTAAAAGCTTGACGTCTGGCGTGCCATCACGAGCGGAATGAGTATCTCGTTTGTGATTGCCGTGATTAGGGGTAAAACGTAGGGTTTATAGGTATCGTAGAGCGTTTGGAGTTCGTCAAAGTAGACCTCGTTCGTTCCTTGACCACCGAAGAGCGCATATATGGAGGCCTCGCCTTCGGAAGTGGTAGAAAGAAGGACGGAGGATGGTGGACTTGGGATATCAGGAGTGTTGCATTCTTCTAAGGCTGCACGCGCAGTGAAAAAGGCGGAGAGCACTGAGGTACGGACATCGGCATCGAGCGTCTTCACGAGCGTGAAGAGATCCGTATCCGAGAGATAGGAAGAGACAAAATGCGTAAAAACGTGCAAGAGGAGAGATGTGTGTGCTTTCGTGGATTGTGTGTCATCAGATAATCTTTGCGCGACGAAAGACAAGAAGCGTGCAAGGAGGTCGACCTCGGCCTGATGTGTGGTTCCGTGTTCCGTGGCGGTATCTGAGGTATCAAGATGCTTCTGGGCATGAATGAAGTCGCCTCGAAGAACTTCTGCTGCGATCCAAACGTCACTGTCGGTGGAGACGGGGATCGAGACCTGGAAAGGTGGGAACGGGTAAGCACGCTGAGAGGGGCGATGAGATCACCGATCTATACACGTACTCTAACATTGGCAACGGCAATAACTAAAGGACGCGTAGAGATAACGGGCTCGTGAACGGCCTCGCCGTTCTGGACAGACATTTTGTGGACAGAGTTGTGGATTACGAGGGGACGGGTGCAGGGGAATGTCGGGGACGGGTGCGAAGGAGAGAATGACGCGTCAGGTCTTCAGGGATGGTTTATATGCTTTTGAGCATTCCCCATTCCCAAAATTTCCGTTGGCGTTCACCGCGTTGCTTCCCCAAAAAACATCAGGTCACGTGCATTTACGTACACTTCCAGACATGTGTCACTCAATCTTTTGTTCGGCTGTCAAACTTTATCTCTGTATGAGGGCAGCGAGGGTGCAGCGAGGCATCGATATGATGGCTATAAGGTCCTTGTCTAACGTCTAGGCCGTCCATGAGAGGGCTTATACACGTCCTTCAGACGACCTTACGAACGACCACGATCCGATGTGCCAGACGATTCGTTTCAGGTGTTAGGCGACATACGCGATTGGCATGCTTGTCGGCAGCGACTTTGATTCATCGCATAATCTTGCATCTACACACTCCAAAACACATAAGTAGTACTGCCTTCTCTCCTTCTTGACGATAGGCAGGGTCATCCTTGCCAATCGTGGCCATCATGGATAGGCCTATCAGGGTGCGTGGTCAAACGCATGTCGCGCCAGTCTCTCCCTATTTCACCATGTTGTGAGGCTCGTGCAATGATCTTTCCAAATACGCCATGTATGGACATTCTATCGATTTCATCGACGGACGGATGCCAAACCCTGTCTCTGCTTGGTTGCTCTGAATCGCAGGCTGAGTCGGCGCATTCCACGCACAAGAATTTGTAATGTGATCTTGTGAGGTACTGTACATGTATGCAGTCACGTTCACGCCTCAACGCGAAGGTGCAAGGAAGAGAAAGGTAGCACAGGGGTTAATTTAACATATCAGGATACCAGGGTATACCGCTTACTTCAGCTACCCTCGCCACTTGCCCAAGTCGACGGCGCCATCCTCGACACCGTCAGAGCCAGTGACGTGCATGGAGCCGAGCACATCTACCTCTTCGTCGATTTCGACCTACTCAACATCTTCTGTAATTACCACAAAGGTTCGTCGTGGCCCATTTGTCATTTCTGTCAGTTATCACTCACTACAGCATTCTTACACAGCGGAAGCTTGAAGATGCAATCCGGACACTCGACGGAGCTGTCACATCTTCAGAGCTCTCCAGCACAATCGACAGACCTACACCATCAAAGCGGCCTCACGTTACCCGTTCGCTGTACTCCGCCTTGGCAAAGTACGGTATAACATCAAAGGAGGAACCGCAGCCTACAACCAAGTCAGTCGGGCTCAGCTATTTGTCTCAGCTGTGAATCTGAAGACCCTTTGAATCATTCAAAACTCATCTCTGTATCCAAAAGTGATCCCCCGATAGATGTCTCCAAGAGCGCTCCGCACCTCGCCGCGATCCTCGCTCGCTCTGCTACCCGGTCCCAACAAGCGAGCTCGTCCAAGCATTCATCGGCTCCTCCTGCACACCCTGCATCAGAATACAGACCTTCTTCCACGCAATCTCTCCTCTCTCGCCTCGCCACATATAAAATGACTACCTACGCAAATAAACCTCCGGAAATCGACGCAGTTGCTGCAGCAAGATGTGGCTGGATCAACGACGGAAAAGACAGACTCGTATGTGGAATATGTGATATATCCTGGGTGCTAGCTGGTCGCGAGGGTATGAAAACGGACGCTGGTAAGACGGTAGGTTTACCGCAAGGCACCCCACTAAGATTCCGACCCAGCGAGTGCTTTGGTCGAGAAACAGCGTGTCTCTCTCGTGGAAATGCACAAGGATGGCTGCCCTTGGAAGAACAGGCAGTGCGATCGTTAGTGATATCAGTAGTCTCGGGTCAACACAATCACTGACACATCTGAGATTAGCTTCGGTTTATCATGTCTCACTACAAGCGCCTGCTGCAATGGTGCGGGAGTTAAGAGCCACTGCAATATCACTTGAGCCAGCTCTCGCTGACGTGGCTATCAAGCATCCTCTTGTACGTCTTCGTCGTCTCTTCCGTGTATCCTCATTGACAAGAGTTGGCAGACACCCTTACAGCTGAACTCTGTACGGTGTATCTTCGCCGCCATTGCATCTGAATGGCAGTCACCGGAAGTTGATATTGGTATGGACGTTAACGGAACCCCACAGTACCCGACCCTTTCGGATACTACCATCGTAGCCTCCCTTTTTGGATGGGCTCCAGCTCCACCTGCCGCTCACAGTGAGCTCCGCCGTACATCCTCCTCTTTCTCCGTCTCTCGGGCTGGGTCATACGGACCCTCAGCCTCCATGCCTCCAACCCCGTCGATTTCGCGGTCTAGCTCCATCTCGAGACTCTACCGGGAGCGGGAGGCCACACCAACTCCTTCCGCCTCCCCTCGCATGAGCATCTCGCAATTTAGCATGTCTCCCGACCGCCAACGGACAATATCGCACTTGAACAACCCTTGGTCCGTTAACGTCACCGCGCCTACAGCTATGCGCGATACTTCGCTTGTGCATTGTGCGCTCTGTCAGCGACGAGTCGGCCTCTGGGGATACTCGAAAAATAAACCACCAACGTCATTGCCTCAGGAGGGGCAGCTCCCATCCGCCTCTCACCAACCCCCCAAACAGTTTGACTTGGTGAAGGAGCACCGATCATATTGTCCTTACATAGTTTCCTCAACTGTAGTGCCTTCTTACTCGCACTCGCCTGAGTCACACCAAGAGGCAATAGAGGGTTGGCGAGCAGTTCTAGCTATTGTTCAGCGTTACGAGCTCAGTCAACGGCAACGACTATCCCGATTTTTACCCAGAAACGATGGTGGCAATCAAACGCCCTCTGCAGAGCTGCAAGACGTTGAGGCTATGGTAGCCGGCGTGAAAAGCAGCGGGGTCAGTATCACATTCTGTACCCCTTATGCATGACTAACCCCCGGTTTTTTAGGGTCGTGAGCTGTTGAGATACGTCAGGGATCTTTTGGGTTAAACCCGTTCGAGTTTTTATTTCTACACTGATCATATTTTACTTGTCTGTCCTCTTCATTGCATCACACACTGAGTGTTTTTACTGAGCCCTCGTATGCTCAGGTATATACAGAGGTTCTGTACCTTCCGTTACTCATCGACTTTGAACGGACACTGGGCTCTGCACGCATTGCTCCCTCACTGCAAACCGTAGATTAGAAAGGCAAACCATCTGCAAATAGAGAACGACTGACGAAGAATTTCTTGTACAATTGAGCACCAGCAACATCAATTGCCTGCAATTCTTCGGGGGTTAGTTCCGGGACATTATTTGTGTCGAGGTATTCCCTGATTCTCTCAACCTTTGAGGATGTGCTGTCGGCGAGAAAGGTCAATTTCCTGTTTCGATCATCGTGCAATGCTCGATACTGACGTCACCACCAAGATGCCCCTTTGCTGCAGCCATTTGTTGAGGACTTGCCCATCCGAAACGGGAGAGCCGCGAGTTGACTCGAGCCTAGTGCGGATCCTCTGGACCACTGGGTCAACTGGGCCCCCTTGAGCTCTGAATAGAGGGGAAAGTCCTCCATAGGAAGAAGATACAATGTTGTGGGCCTTGTGAAGTTCAACTACTGGCTGGATGGACTGCCAGATGTACGGGTGAATTTCCAGCTAATAAAGGTTCAACGATTATATTCGCCCCCTCGGATGCGGATGACACCAACCTGATTCACCGCTGGGGGAATCGTGGCGACACTGAGGATTTCCTTCAGGTCATCAACCATGAAGTTGGAAACACCAATGGACCGGGTCAAACCCTCGTTCTTGCACTGCTCCATCTCCTTCCACACCTGCTGCAGCCTGCCGGCATGAGTTTTGGGGTTGTGGATGAGGTATAGGTCGACATGCGCGACGCCGAGCTTCTTGAGGGATTCCACGAGCGCTGTCTTTGCAGTCTCTCCAGGGGCCAAGTTGTTGAGTTTGGTGGTGATGTACAGCCCGGAACATGGCTTTCCAGATGCGATGATTCCTTTCCCTACGGTCTCCTCGTTGGAGTACATCTGGGCGCAGTCGAGATGGGTGAAACCATTTTTAATCGCGACCTCGATGGCGTTGGCAGCATCCTGCTTGAAGAGAGCAGTCCCTGTGCCAAAGGCAATCCAGGGGGTCCGTGTACCGTCGTTAAGGGTGATGCTAGGGATGGACATGGTCGTGGAGAAGAACTACTTATCGATTATCGTTGATTGAGTGTCTGGTCAATAAATATATCGCAGAAGGTCCCCTGTCCAACCTGCCTTCAGCTGTCGTAATATTATAAGTCGATCATCCCGTTCCGAACTTGAAGGTCATTCCGGATCCCTTCACTTTGGACTCGGTATCATATACAATGATTAGTTCGCGGTCGAAAAGGACTGAGTCGTTTTCAAGTGCAATATGAATGTCGAACCTGTCCTGTCTCTACTTTCGATAGGTAGGTGTGGCTCGGAGTGCGGAGACCCGACTGGGCCACACGTCATCTTAGGTAGACCGATCATTCCGCTAGTACTTAGGTCAGCTCTATATACGTTGCGATATCCTTGTCTCAGGATACATACTTGTAATTGTTTCAGAGCTGGCTTGTGGGGAACCGGGCATCCAGAGGCGCAGCTATCCAGTCATCTACCATTTGCCATTTCATGACCATGTGTGCATAGCATTCGTGGGGGGTATATAGAAGAACAAGAAACGTACTCTTTATCGTCCTCTCCGCGTTGGTGCTTCCCCTGCCGCCCTCTGTCGAGACTGATCACTTGCTGGTTGCGTCCCCAAGTTCAGCTCCATGTCAAGCCTTCTCGCCAGTTCACGATCAGTGTCCTCGATCTGCCTCCTTCTCTCCTCTCGTCTCCTTTTTTCCAGTTCCTCCTCGTGAGCTTGTTCTCGCCTTGCAACCTCCATATCTGCCTCTTCCTGCCGTCGCCTTTCTTGCGCGAGCCTCTCTTCTCGTTCAGCCTCCTCTTGTGCCTGTCGCGCTAAAGCAAGATCAGCTTCTTCTTGTCTTCGTCGCTCCGCCTCCTCTGCTTCAAACTGAGCACGCGCAAACGCAGCATCAGCAGCCTCCTGCTCAGCACGCGCTCTGATACGTGCTAACTCTTCTTGCCATTTTCTTTCAGCCTCTGCTTCTTCAGCTTTGCGTCGACGTTCCGCCGCTTCACGTTCGTGTCGGAGTCGTTCTTCGTCTCGTCTTCTGCGTTCTTCGTCTTCCCGTCTCTTACGAGCTTCCTCCGCTTGCCGCCTACGCTCCTCCGCTTGCCGCCTGCGCTCTTCCTCTTCTCGTTTCCTGCGCTCCTCTGCTTCTTGTCTCCTGCGTTCTTCCTCTTCTTGTCTCTGACGTTCCTTCTCTTCTAGTCTCTTGCGCTCCTCCTCTTCTCGCCTCTCGCGTTCCTCCTCTTCTCGTCTCTTGCGCTCCTCCTCCTCCCTTCGTTTGCGTTCCTCTTCCTCCCTTCGTCTGTTATCTTCCTCCTCTCGTCGCTTGCGTTCCTCCTCTAATTTGCGTTCCTCCTCCAACTTCCGACGCTCTTCCTCCTGTCGCTTCAGTTCCGCTTGCCGCTGCAGTTCTGCTTCTTGCTTCAAACGCTCTTCCTCCTCCTGCCACCGTAACTCGGCCTCTTGCCTCAAACGCTCTTCCTCCTCCCTGCGTTTGCGTTCCATCTCTTCACTTGCGCGTTGCTCCTCGGCTTCTTTGTCTTTCCGAAGCTGTTCTTGCCGTTCCTGTTCTGCTTCCTCAGCCACTTCTCTCGTCTCCTCTTCCTCCTGACTAATACTAGCGACTTCTGGCCCTGAATGCATCGTTCCCGTAGGACTAGCGTCCTTCGGACTTTCCTCCACCCCTCTCAGTTCAGCCTCCTGCTCTTTGCTAGCAGAGGGCGGGGCGTCGGAGAGAGTTTGGGATGGCAATGATATCGTAGTCTGTGGTTGAGTAACGGAGGCTGGGGGAGCAGCTTGTGGCGAAGATGAAGGTGGAGGAACCGGTGTTTGGCTTGGTGCTGGCGGAATGGGTGTTTGTGAAGATTGGGCAGTTGGTGCCACGCTTGGAGGCCCCGTCGCACTTTGGTTGTATAACGGTGGCGGGGGCGGAGGGGGCGGAGGGGGAGGAGGGGGAGGAGGTGGCGGAGGGGGCGGAGAGAAGAACGACTGAGGTTGATTCGGCGGTGCCGAAGTAGGTGGCCTGGGAGTCTGAGGAGGGGGTGGCGGAGGTGGCGCGCTGAAGTAAGGTTGCGACAGCGGTGGTGGTTGGGAGTGAGGCGGAGTTGCATTATGTAGTGATGGTGGGGGACCTGGGCTTTGAGGATATATCAGTGGTGAGTGCTGCTGTGGTATCCCTGGGCCGAGGTATTGTCCACCGGTGGGAGGGACCGAGTAATTGGACTGATGATAAGGTTGTGGGGTTGGGGGAGGGTACGGGGTTTGAGTATAGGGAGGTTGCTGAAGATGGTACTGTTGATGTTGAGGAGGTGCGACATATGGTTGCTGCTGCAGAGGATATGACTGTGGTTGCTGGGAAAGATACTGAGGTAAGGGTGGCTGCTGAGACTGGGAGCCATACGGTTGTGGAGGATACGTTGTAGATGGAGATTGAAGATGCGGGGTTGGAGATCCTACTGGATACTGGGGGTATTGCTGTTGTTGCGGTGGACTCTGTGAAAGCTGTTGGGGGGGAGCAGTTCTAAGGACAGCCGCATCATAATACTGTTGGGGTTGGGTGGGGTGTGAATATGGAAGAGACTGAGGCGGCGTTGGTTGCGGAGATGGAGAGTATGTCCGCGGGTGCCCCTGGGCTGGAAGCAGGTAAGGTTGCGAGTTTGGCGGAATATATGCTTGATCGGGGGGCCTGTACTGGTGTTGAGGCGGATCATAGCTGCCATGCGGCTCGTATCCTTGAACCGGGACGGAGGGTGATGGCATCGGAAAAGCAGCAGAGGGAACCTCTAGATCATCCTCTACGACGATAGAGGGCACAGTGCCAACCTCGGTTATCGCAGACCCGGTCCTGAACGGATGGCCTTGCACGGTCGGCACTTGACTGAGTAATGGGGAGGTGGTATTGTGCATTGCAACCGTGTCACTCGACGTTCTCCTGTGAGGTTGGTCAAGATGCAACTCGGAATGATAGGATTGACCCCCGCTTGCTACCCGGTTTCCAGCATGGCATGGCATGGGGCGTGGCCCACTGCGGCCACCTGCCAGAAGAGCGGCAGGGACCTCCGATTTCTTTCCAGGCCCGATACCCGAACGTGGCGGGAGGTCTTTCTCCACTGGCGGAGGAGGGAGGGGATCATCGCTGTGCTTCGCAATGGAATGATTAGCTTGTCCATTCGTTGGTCCTTGTTTCGATATTTGACCTGGAGGACCGTGTGCAGGCTTCAATGAAGGTGGTATTCCACCGGTGGGAGTCGGTTGGCTCAACAATCTCTCTCTGACAACAGAACTTCCCGGCTGAAGTGAGTCCTGATCACCAGGCAGAGACAACTTCGCGGACCGTTGACCCTGCTTGGAATATGCCGCTGGCCGCGCAAGTCGATCGGAAGGTGAAAACTTTGACGGGCGACGCGTCAATGGGGGTGGAGCGTTTGCGTAAAATGTCATCTCAAGGAATATCTCTCCCCTCGCTCCTGCAGAAGTCTCCAGAGTGACCCAGTCTAGTGTGGCCAACGTGTCAGTCTGAGCAAATCGCGCAAGAAAGGTCGTTAGCATACCATCGAACTCGCCGGTCTTTAGCGTCTCCTCGATGTCTACGGTGCCCTTTCCCAGAAGTATATCTTCCCCCCGCTGTTCATCCTTGTAACAAGCCACTTCCAGGATTCTGTTCGCCTTGTCTTTCCCTTCATCAGCGAGCACCGGAAATCGAAGTTCATCATCCCAGACTGGATGCTGGCCACCCTTTGAATCCACTTTGGTACGTTTCGTTTGGCCAGAGAGGGTGGCTTGCGCATATGGATCCTGCTTGTAGAACGAAGGTTGGTGGAGGTGCTGAGCTTTAAGCACAACGACCACCAGGGTGCCAATCTCCTTTGACTGTGACATGGTTTCTGATGTGAACCAGAAGCCTGAGAAGCTTGGAGTCAGTCCTTGCGTGGGGCTATGTCTTGAGGCAAAGCTGAACAAGGCAGTGAATGATAAATCAGACTGCCAAGGAACTGCGCAATTAATGTAACGAGTCTAGATACATACCAGTGGAAATCTGTGGCGGTCAACGATAGTGTTCACAATCAGTGTAGCCTCTTGAGGGTACAACAAATGTTACGTAATGGCTATTAGAGATCTATGCCTTTATTGTCCAAGCTGTACGACAAAATACGTAGAGCGACTCGGATAGACGAGCGCTACGATCCAAACTAGAGCCTGTCTCCACTTAAATTTCTACACCCAAAGGACATTAAAATCGTGTAAAGTGAGTACCTCCTCTATACATTCTATATTCATGCTTGCATCTGCTTAGATGCAGATAAGATATCATCGAGTGTGATGGACGACCTGTCACACATTCCCCGGAATATACCACCGGGGATGGTGAACAGATTCGCAGGGGTATCAAATTCCTAGGTTATCTCAATGAATGGTTCAAGTGAACAACGAGTAGGACGTACGGCAATCATGCCCGCATCAAGGACACAAATGCGGTCGTAGGATATAATCGTACGTAAACGATCTGAGTAAAGGGGTCAAATGGAGGCAAACGAGGGGTTGAGGGTTGTAAACGTACGAGCAATACAAAGAATCGTGCGCTCCTTGAACTCCGTCGCAATCGTATCCTGGATCTTTCGATCGGTCTCATAGTCGACGGATGCTATGCAATGTGAGTTATATCGTTAGCAGACAACTGCATTGAGTCGTACCCGTAGCCTCATCAAGGATGAGAATCTTGGTCTCATTGACTAGTGCCCGTGCTAAAGACACCAACGACCGCTGAGAAGCCACATCAACCGTCAACAAAGATGAAGAGCACCCAGGCATGGATAATTTACCTGACCCACGGACAAGTTACTACCTTCATCCTCGATTGGAGTATCCAGGTCAAAACGACCACCAGTGAACTGTGGGTCTTCTTGATTAGAAGTCGCAGAAGGATCAGATTGTCTGTTAGTTGTTTCAACGAGGTAGGCCCGCTTTAAAGCATCCCAAAGCTGGACGTCATCATATAAACCAAACGGATCTAGGTTGGACCTCAGTGTACCAGAGACTTGGGAGATCCATTAGTAAGACAGAATTCGAAGCCAGTGGTTATCCTTACAGAGGAACTTGAGTAAACCAATCAGTATAACGTCAAACCACAGCTAGCGGTAACTTACAGCGTCTTGGGGTATGATCGCGAGACCTTTCCTCAGTTGCGCTAGTCCGACTCCCGAGATGTCGACGTCGTCGATTCGGATGCTACCTGAGGAAAGTTCCACTAGTCGGTATAGAGCTGTCATAATTGAGGATTTCCCAGCACCCGTCCTGGAGGATTATCAGCCCAACAAGTCACGGGACCACATCAACAACCCATACCTGCCGACGATACCGACCTTTTCTCCTGGGGCAACATCCATACTCAAACCTTTGAGAACGGGAGGTAGCTCGGGGCGATATTGCATAAAAACATCCTTCATGACGATCCGACCTTCAGAGGGCCAGGATGGAGGTGCCAGACTGTCCTCGACCTGATGCGGTGCTTCTTGCTCTACCTCGCTGGCGTAGTGCACGATACGCTCCACAGAGTTCATGTTGTTTTCCACTTCCGCCATTTGTCTGACCATCCATCCAAATGACTACAAGGACAATCAGTTCGCCGAAGTTCACTCATCGGTTGGGAAAACCTACTTGTTGAACCATGAGGATGTATGACAGAACAACACCAGTCTGTCCAGGGGAAATGCTGAAGCGGGTCCCAATAGTCAGAAGGGCCACCGCGAAGGTGAGAGTTGCCCCGAGGAGGTCCAGGCGAATACCTAGCCAGCGCTAACAGTTGCCTCAGTTATTTCCGCCTCTCAGTGAGAAGTCAAGCCTGACCTGATTGGTGATCGTCAACCAGTACGCCCTGAGGATCAGGTCAGCAGCAGCACAACAATAGAAATCCTCAAAACTCGCCGGTTCTCAATGTCGACGAAATCAATATTCTCCTTTTTGAATCGAGAGGCCTCACCATAAGCGATGATTGTGGTTAATCCAGAAAGGGATTCGGAGAAATGAGCGTATAAAGACCCGCGCAAGATAGCATCTGACAAGCTTGGTTAGTTGTTCACATCGCTAATCGTGCTCAGTGGTGCATACCTAGCCGCTGGAAAAGAAATGTCAGCTTTCGCAGAAAATCATATAACCACCGAAGCATACCTTGAGCTCTCTGGCACTCGCCCGGTAGAAATAGGCAGCGAAGAAATAGAAGGCCAAGACGAAGGAGACGACTAACAAGAACCAGGGCAAGACAATGGATATAAGAATGATAGCTCCGATTATCTGGGATGCGGTAGCGCCCATCATGCGTAACGAATCACCAATGAAATTGTCAATGGTATCGATATCTGACAAATGTTTAGCACAAAGCAGTCAACTCGGCAATAGATATACCTTTGGCAAAGCGATTCATGATGCGTCCAAGTGGCTATTATAGGTGTTAGTATTCGTCCTTCCTAACATGGCTTCAATTCGCTCACAGTTGTTTCAAAGAAACTCATGGGAGCATAGAAGACACGGGTAATGGCTCTCTGCAGATTATTTGTGATTAGTTAAACAAAAGACCTGGGGGTGTTACTTGCCTCGTGTAATTCTTGCGATGCATAGTAAGTCATCAACGCAAAAAGAGCACCCATGAGGAACATTGTCATTGATTGTGAGACACCGAGAGCGGCATAAATGCCCATCTATGCGGAATGTTAGCAGGTAACCCGACTGATTTCCAGGTGACTACCATACGTAAAATCCCGGCGGGTAATCCCACTTCCTTTCTTCCCAGTAAACGAGCCTATGGATCCAGGGGTCAGACTTAATAATGCTGAATGATAGGATCATGATCCTTACCAATAAGACGACATGACGTTTGTACCCTGCATCAGGGCGAGTGCTAGAAACAACAGCGGCACGAAGATCGCTCCCTTGCCGGCACCCAAGTACTGCCGGTAAACAGCGAGAGAGATGGCGCCGGTATTCCGCTCTTCTTCCTGCATCATGCCCTTGCCTTTAACACTGGTCGACGCAGCCTTCTCATCGCGAACCAGCTCAACCTTCTCTTCAGTTTTCTTGTTGCCGCTTTCCTCCTTCGAGCCAAACTCATCAATAAACTTGCGGAATGCGCCGTCGTTGGCCATCAATTCCGCGTAGGTACCACGTTCAGCGATCTTGCCATCAACCAGCGTGTAGATGTAATCGACTTCCGGAAGGAAATGCAGCGCATGAGTCACGAGGATCCGGGTCTTGCCTGCGGTGCTGCCTTTGAGAACATTAGAGAAGACAGCTTTTCCGACGTGCGCATCAAGGGCAGATAGTGGGTCCTGACACGATGAACGTTATCAGAATCGAGGTACTGACGGCGGCGGTGAAGGGAAGACCTCACATCAAAGATCATGATATCCGAGTTGCAGTAGATTGCCCGACAAATATTGATTCGCTGTTTCTGTCCACCCGAGAGGGAGATGCCCTTTTCGCCGACTTCAGTAAGATCGTATCCCGGGAGCATCTGCAGATCCGGCTCCAGACAGGAGTCTCGCACTGCTTTCCAGTACCTTTCCTCCTCAAATGGTCGTCCAAAACAGATGTTTTCCCTGATGGTGGCGTTCTTGAATTGAAGACATTAGTCCAGTCCTTGATTAATCGGAAGACTGCAAACCTGAATCCAGGCCGTCTGGGCGCAGTACGCCACGGAGCCACCAAACTCAACAGTACCAGCAGTCCGTCTCATCTCACCAATAAGGCCCTGAAGCAAAGAGGTTTTACCCGCCCCAACAGCACCGACGATGGCGACAAGCTGGCCACGGGGGACCTCCAAGTTAACACCTCTGAGTTTGAAAAGCTTGGCATCGTCAACGGATGGTGGCGTCGGCGGTTTAGACTTGTCCTTTTTCCTATTATGCATACCCCGCATACCCTTCCTTTCGCTACTTCCTGGCTTTAGATTTTCTAGTTGTGGAGGAGCGCTATCCCAGCCGAAGTCCGCAGCTTGAACTCTGACTGCAACGTCCAGATCCTTGTTCTGGACAAGCGTCCTGTCGATCGTTTCGGCCTCGAAGACTTCGTACAACCGTTTGCATGCGGTAGCAGCATCTGCGATGGAGCTGAGCGACATAGCTATGAAACTAATGTCAACACGATGCCGAAAAAAACGATATCCACGTACGAAGGAACATGAGAGGTAGCCTGATGAGTTGGAACAATGTAAGAGAAGAGAAAACATTTGCAGCAGAGAGCGAATGGCCGGTCAGCGAATACGTCACGAATGCGAGTACGGCGGCTAGAGCCGGAAGGGAGAAAGCGAAAGCGTTTAGACCTGCTCGGAAGACGAGAAGTGTCCTTATGTAGCTGGGGAGATTATGGTCAGTAGGAGCAAGGGTGCAATAATGCATAGGGATACCACATACTACATTTCTAGCCGTCGATATTCGGCGATACGCTTCAGAAAGGGGACTTCCCATGAGAAGAATTTGATCACTCTCATGCCACTTAGCATCTCTTGAAGTAGCTTGGAACGCTTGTCCGTCCAAGTCATGCTTTTGAGCCGAAGAGAGAAAAAACGTTTCATCATCATCGTATTAAGAGGCGTTGCAAGGATCAGAAGCGCAAAGCCAGCTAGCGCACTTGGACCAAGGTTGAGGAGGAGGAGGATCAGGCAGATGGTGAGTTGGATCGGTGCAGACCAAGACATATGGAAATAGCCCATGCAGAAGTCAATGCGAGATACGTCTGTGGATATGTGATTCACGAGCCTGCCATTGGTCATCTGTACGCGTGCTCGGGGAGATAACGAAAGAGCCCGAGAGTAAATTGAAGTGATCAGACCACCGCGAAGGAGGACGCCACAAGCCATGCTCCTGTAAAAGAAGTGCTGGGTCGCCCATGATGCGATAAGCTGGAGAATGAGGAGAGTGAAGCAAAGGCCGACACCGGTCCCGATGGGGGGTGTGCTGGTTCCATAAATATGACCAGCGTACGATTCTGTCGCAAAGTTGATGATAGCCTGCACAGAAAGGAGTGAGTGTCGATGGTACGGGCTGAAGCACAGCTCCCCTACCTTGAGGACAAGTGGACTAGTGACCTGTGCAGTATCGCCAATGACCTTCATGACACCAGCAGACCAGAACAGCCATTTTACGCTATCGTTCATGGCGAAGATTAGGCTTGCTTTGCGCTTGCCGTCCTTTAGCCTCCAAGCGTTTTCCCGCTCGGCGCGGACACCACGAATGGACCACCAGACGCCCCTCCAGCCCAAGCTAACTTCGCCATTGACTAAACGTTCGTTGTAATTCTCAGCTTCTTCCTGGCGACGTCGGAAAGATGTGAGAATGACGTCAGCGATCCGGGTGGATGAATGTTCGTCTCGTAATTTCCAGAGGTCAGCTGCTTCAAGAGGCCGGGCATAACCCAAGGATAGCATGGGAGTCAGCCACATGAACCAAAGCTGACTGAAGAATCCTGCGGATGCCTCAGGAGTGAGGTCTGCATCGAGGACAGATGCCTTGGGTGGCGGAGGATTGGGATTCTTGAGAGAGAAATAGCTGCAGGAGTTTGCGATCAGTACAAAGGAGTGTAGGAAACTGAAATACGTACCGAAGAAAGTTGGCTCGCTGCTGTGTCGGAGGTTGGGGGACACTAGTCTCTTCCTTACGAGGAAGTTCCGAGGAGGGTCGGTCCTCTGCGACGGTCTTAGCGTCAGACTTGTTGTCCGAGATCAAGTGAGACATGTCCGAACGAGACGCGAAAGAACACGGGGGAATCTAGTAGTACTCGCACCCCACGGACGCTTATGTAGGTCTGCATACTACTAAGGGTCTATTCGTAATGACGGAATCACTTCCCCTTCTAGCAGTAAGTAGTAATTTCGCTGACTCATCCATGCTGACGACGGGTTAAATGAACGCGTCATTGTCATCAGCCAAGCCAATCGTGCCACCAGATGTAGGCGCAGAGCTCGAATGTTGCCAGCAGATTTCTGTACTGTTTTCTAATGTCCGATATCCCGGTATCGAAAGCTTTGTAACCAGGATGCCGTGCGCAGTACATGCCAGACTGTGTGATCTATCTCGTGTATGCTTGTTTCAATTTCTGCAGGGCAGTCTAGAAAACGTTTGTCAGACTTCCCACCGCTCCTCGTCAGCCCTGGACCCTACCTGGTAATTTTCCGTGAGAGGTTCTATCTCATTCTGACTAACCCTCATCCTCTTCACTCTGTTCAGATGATCATGTTCCTTCAACATCGCTTTAAAATATCGTGCCTGTAATAGGATCAGTCTGGCACCAGGGTGACAGTTGAGGTTGTCCACATGCCTCTTGTTCCTCCACTAAGGTCCACGCATCGCCGTCCCGTCCTGCTCGTGCAGTCCGCCCAACGCGATGAACGTATTTCCTCATGTCCACTGGTGCATCGTAGCTCACAACATAAGAAACATGACTAATATCTATACCTCTGGAGATCAAATCCGAACAGATCAAGCTGTTGTTGTCAACCGCATCAGATTGACGTTTATGGTGCGAGTGGCATGGGCTTACACGTGGACCTCCTGTGCCTTAAACTTTTCAAGAATCGTTTTTCGTTCACCAGCAGGGAGGTCACTCGAGTATGCGTGAACTATAATGCGGGAACGATTTTCCGTTCTCAGTTCCTCGAAGAACTCAAGCAAGTGGACGAGCCGTGTTGTCGATTCAGATGACTTCGTGAAAATCAGAGCATTCCGAACATCGCAATTGTGCAGGAGGTGGAGTAACATGAGCGGCTTTTGGGATGGTTCACAGATAAGCATATGCTCCTAAACTGCTCATTAGCTTTGACATACGGTCAAGAATTAAACACATACCCTCAAGGAGGTGGGCATAGCGAAACGCTCCGAAACTAGGTGTGCCGGAGCACCGTCTAATCCACCGTCAGTTTGACATTGGACCACGAAATATTTTGGATCTCGGAGACCAAGGGAAGCCAGCTTTCCCGGATCTCGCGTGAGTGTCGCAGAGAACAACAGCTTTTGGCACGAGAACTCCCTCCGTTCGCTGACATCAACGTGAGCATACCCAAGCTGTTTGGAACTCAAGAAAGCAGGAGCGACGGAGTCGCAATTTTGTAGAGGATACGCATCCTCTTTGGCGGACGATTGGTACAAAGAGAAATTGCTTTGCGAAGGGCGGGGATGGATAGCGGCAAGGACCTGAGTTAACCAGTCTTGGAACGACTGCGCAATAAGGCGGTCCGCTTCATCGATGACCTACATATCTCGTAGTTCAGATCAACTGCCGGTAGAGATTGATGTAGTCCTACCAAAAATCGCAGATGCTGTAACGAAAAATTAGGTGTTCCATTAAGATGATCAATTAGTCGGCCAGGGGTACATATCAAGATATCCACTTTGCTAGAGCCTCCTTGCAAGCTGCAAGGCAGAGCGAATTAACCCAAAGGCAAGCTGATTGCAAGGACATCGTACCCGGGAGTGGTTTCGGACACTAACTGCGACTGTTCGTGGGCGAATGAATGTTGCCCTGTCGCACTGCCAACCTAAGGCAGACGATGGGTTAACAGCGTTATTAAATGCTCCAGAGCATCTCACTTTCAAGCCACGCCCCTTACCAAGAGCTTCAAATGTTTCCCTGACCTGGGTAACAAGATCTCGAGTTGGTAGAACGATCAAAGCGCGAAGCCTGGTGACGATCCTGCTGGATAAAGCCTGGGACAGGAGCGTTAAACATTCAGAAAGGGGTTCATAAGGTCGGAACTCACCTCAAGTATGGGGAGAACATATGCAAGTGTTTTTCCGCTCCCAGTAGGCGCGGAAACACAGACATCACAGGGTAGAGAGTAGGGGTCATATAGCGAGTGTCCAGGTAGGGATGGAACGTGACAGATGAGGAATGGCAGAAGGACGGTCTGCACTGCATGTCAGGCCATTAGCACTTGAAATCGCCATAGGTAAACGAGCTCCTGACCGGCAAAAAGCTCGGTAATGCCGAGTTCAAGCAGCCGTTTCCTGGTTCGAGGACTAAGACCTGTGGCGTCGCGATCTTCAGTTGGAGAGAGAGGCATTACGTTTGACGGGTCGATTACTTCTGCATGAACGAGAGCCTTGTCGATGCCTTGCATGGCAAGCACGGACTTGGAAGGTGCATTGGGTAAAGTAGGCAGAGGGAACGATGGTAGTGTGCCTGTTGGTCTCCCAAGTGGCTTTCGAACTTGCTGTTCCTCGGACTCTTCAGTTGCTTTGGGTCCAGTAAGATCTAATTCTGGTTCCTGCTCGACCACTCTTCGCTTTTTCTTGGGAGGCTTGTCTGGTTGCTCGGTAGGTTCAGGGCTGTCTTCTTCGCCAGCCTCCTGGTCGACAGATTCTTCTGCAATATCCTCTTCATCGCTACCCTCTTCTCCCTCTTCAGATTCCGAGCCTGCCTCGACGACGTCACCAGCTCTCCGAGGCGCTGCAGATTTTCGCGCCTTTCTCCGAAGTTTCTTTCGCTTCAGATATCTGGCCTTAGCCCGCGTCTTCTTGCTCTCCTGCAGCTCAGTCTTTTTCAAGTAGCTGAGATCACGGGTATGCTTACTTTTGACACCCCGGCACTGATCACAGGAGCCTCCACCATGGACGGCTCTCAAGTTCGGAGGGTCTAGATTGGTGGAGGATAGATCACGGACGCAAATTCACACGGAGCAGTTGAACTGAATTGATCACTACCGAATGCAACCTAGTCAGAGAGTCTACGAATACTTAGGTTGAGCTGGTACTGATGGTTGCGAATGACCCTACTATGTGCCTAAGTGCCAGTGGTCCATCGTCCAAGTTTGTCACTTGCAGTAGTCGCATTTACAAACAATGGCTCGCTTGAACTTCCATCGTCGATCGATTAGCAATACACGTTCAAATCATGTTCTCCCAAGTCGATAGGAAGTCCTCGTATAAAGCACCACCAACGACATTCACAGACAGACTAGTATCACAAGAGGCTCGACGCGAAAAGGTCACACTGTATTCCATCTCACTCGATCCAATCCAGCTGACAGGGGTCGCCATGATCGCTATACAGGCTCTTGAAGAACAAAAACGGGTGTGTGAGACTGCCTCTAGCTCACCAGCAATCACATTTCTCGTGTGCTCATACCCATGATATGGATGTAGCGTCGCGCGCAGAAATTCGATTCCGCCAGACAACTCGATGCATTCGCACATCTGAGCCTCGGTGCCTCAGACGACGAGGGTGACGAAGATATCGACGAAGCACCTCAAGTGATAAGAGAAGGGATAGCCAATTACCCGTCACTTGCGAGCACATCAGATGCGCACGCTGCTCCTCCTCCATCCAAGACGGGTGATAGTCCCTCAAAGAAGCGTGGCAAGAACAAGCGGAAACGAGTAAAGGCAAAGGCGAGCAAGTGGGCGAACAAATGCATGTATGCAGAGCTATTGGAAATGAAAGAACACCCGACTCTCTGGGACGAACACTCAAATGACGATGGCCTCCCTTCAGATCTTGAAAAGGGTTGGGTCGCAGTAGCACCTGTCCCAACAGGAAAGCGATGCCTTGCTATAACCCACCAGTCAACATCTGGGGTCATCGGAATATGTAATACCTTTCACCCCCGCAATTATTGATAATGAGACTGACAGAGTTGTAGCACCAAATACTACCCTTAGGTCTCGCCTCCTCGGAAAGATGTTATTGCCCCGTTTTCCATCCTCGCTTCCTCCATTAACGGTGTTAGATTGCATTCTCGATCCCGATTGGAGAACAAACGGAATCCTGCACGTACTTGATGTCATCAAATGGAAGGGTCAGGATATCGCGGATTGCGAAACCCCCTTCAGGTAATCCCTCTGTTCCGATGAGCGGTGTATAATCCTCACTGAACCCGTTGGCAGGCTTTGGTGGAGAGATACTCGACTCGCCGAATTACCAAAGTTCACTCCTCCGTCAGCTGGATTCTCCTTTACTGCATCCACTGACGGTCAGCAATCAACTGCCCAACCAACTTCCTATAATTTTCCATATCCAACATCGCTCATCCCCATTCCTTACCATACAGATACGACCCTTCCCACTCTGCTCTCCTATGTCATACCCGTCGCTCGTTCAACACGCGAGATATCCGTCGAAGTTCCTACATCAACATCGTTCCAATTCCAGAGTTCAGAGACTGAGATGACGATTGATACAGGGGATCACGGTGGTTTAACAGCCATTCCGGCTCATGTAGCCTCGGATGGGCTTTTGCTTTATGTCACTCGGGCAAGCTATGAAGGGGGTATAAGCCCACTGAGCTGTTGGATTCCTATAAAGCCTATCATGATGGATGATGACCATGTTAAAACCTCCACTACATCACCGGAGAGTGATGGCCCATTGGATATGTTCCAGCGGTGCGTCTGATATGAGTTTGCGGTACCTCGGGCTGATAGGCAGATCTTGTAGACTCGTCCACCGCCGCTTGCATAGGACGCAACATGGCTGTAGTATACAGTCTGACAGCATGGACATGTAGAATTGGCGATATATCATTCCGATGTCAATGAGAAATTTACATTATATCCTCAGCATCAACTCGTTTCCAAACAAAGTCCACGTCCCCTGGACGTCCTAAACTACATTATTGGCAATTGTACTAGGTATAGACAACAGGATGGAGAGCGTAGTGAGTGCACAATGATCGTCCAAGTGAACAAAACGGAAATAAACATCGACCAGAATGACAATCGCACTGATAACTCAATCTGTGGCAAGGAGTTTCTTCAGATAGTCCACAGCGGCCTGCCGCACCGAGGCATCAACAATCGGACTGCTCATCAAATCCATAGCAAGCTGAGCCCGTTGCTTTATTCCGGACTCTTTGTTATTC
>JBBPJZ010000171.1:0-31406 GCA_038089015.1 Chalciporus aff. trinitensis
GGAATAAGTGTGGATAGAGCTATCATCGACAATTTTGGGTGACGGACTGCCGTGGCGAGTTCGTTCTTATATCCGTTGAAAGGAGACGATGTCCGTACTCAGTTAACATGCCCATAACAGAGCGTGGTTCGGCATTCATTTTGTTGAAATGAAAGAGGCACAGATTGGGTGGCCGAAAGGGGTATGGCAGCCAGTTGGTGCGGGTCCATCCAAGAGGGTGATGAGATGAAATACTCATATCTAGATGACTTCCCCTGAAGTGGAAGCAGTGCAACTGCATACGTATTCAGAGTTATCCAATGCAGCCATCACCTATAAAAAGGACATCTGGTGGTCTCACGCAGCCATCTGGCATCGCGCATGTCGACAGATAAGTCAATGGTTAATGGTTCTTTGAATTGATCCGATTAGACCGAGACATACCAGGTCCAGAAGAGAGAAACTGCCACATGAGGGACCGGAGCAAACGGGGTAATGCCACATCATCATGATTCTGGTGATCGCAACGCATTCAAGTTGAAAGTTTGTATCTGTTTATTCAGGATCGTCTGACCAGCGAGACTCAGGCTGAAACGGACAAGGATTCGAGTTTCAAAAAGTGCTCTTTTGACTGGAAGCTATGATAGCACTACTGTACCCTTGGATTCTGACACACTCTGATGTTTCAATTTACTGTATGGTGCCATACAATTATGTATGGTCAGCCGAGTAGAATAGCCTGTAAGATATACTTAGTTCCTATAAGTTTGGTGGAAATCTTGGTGGAAGCAAAGCAAGGGGACTCACTGCCAACGAGAACGACCCTTTGAAACGGAGGTAGGACTCTGTCATGGAGAAATCCACACCCGAACTCCGACCCGAACAGACACCACGTGAGATACACGCCCCCGCCACTAGAGTAAGACGCGTCTGGTCACCATCGTGCAGCCGTACTGAACCCTTGATACACCCTTGATACATCCTTTCGTTTACATAGATCCGACTGTTACCCATCACATAAATCCTGGAACGCATGGCAAATTCGCAACCCAATTCCATCCAGGAAACAAATCCAAGTCCACGCCAGTGTGGATCTGCTCTTACGCGTCCGGCATCTGTTCCACTTCATGTCCACTCCGATCGTTCGGTCCTACCACACCCTCTCATGAATCCTGCAAATGCGACACCCATCAGTGAGGGTCGGACACCCTCTACCCCCAAAGCGGCTGTGGAGCCTTTAGATTTGATGATTAATCTTAAGCGTGCAGAGTCATCCATTGTCAACACCCGAACAGGGAGCGTATTGTCGAGAGGATTTATCCTCAAAACGGATTACTACCCCTCTGGTGAGCCCAACTATTCGGGTCTCATTCTCGGTGATTCACACACGTCTTTCTATAGGACGTGCCTTGGATCTTGATCTTAATGTACATGGCGCTCCAAACTTTAGAGCACCTCGTCAAGGCAACCTCAATGTGTTCGGGGTCGCTCAGCCTCGGACACAGGGCCTTCGTGCGATACTTTCCGTCCTCCGCTGCCGTCCTGGGACCCCTGATCCTTCTCACGTTGTCTGGTTTTCAACGCGAGAGGAGCCGATTGGTGCGTCTCATTGACACTCGGCGCATTGATGCTCTGGAGCGTCTATTGTGTCGGAACTTTGAACCGTTGTCCCTGATCCCTATCCATCAAGTTTACATATCGGGGCGTCCATTTGTTCTCCGAGATGCCTCAGAGCCACGCAAAACACTCTCCCTTTCTGATCGGGCAGAAAATCTTGAAGCAATTGAGGACCGACTCAAGAAGGATATCCTTCAAGAGGCATCCAAGTAAGCTCTCGCATCGTAATCGTGACAAACTCGTCCTTACGCTCGTGGACCACTTTGACAGATACGGTGGATTGATTTTGACGCATAACGAACTTGGTACGTTTACGACGCCGTTATCACACGGAATAACTAATAGGCCGCTTCACTGAAAGCTGCCGAGAGTGGAGAGGGCGCGATATTGCCCACTTGGACACATGTTGACAACGTAAACGTCAGGACGTCACGAGAACTCTGGGAGAACATGCGCTTGGAGGGATGGAATGTTGAGGTAATGACGTCGACCTGCTTATGGTTCGTTCTCACATACGTTTCGCAATATCCAGTACCACCGGCAAGTTCTTACCATACAAGACTCTTTCAATGACGGACTAAGCCGCCACTAATCGTTGCAGAATTCCCATCTCTCCCAATCGGCCTATAGAGGTGATCACACTTTCTATTTGTGTCACGGGTTGAGACAAGCGATGACACCGTCCGTCCAGGATAACTATCTAGATGCGTACCTGCGTGTCATCAAAGATGCTGACCCTGTACGAAGCGCTCTGGTCTTCTCATGTGGGATGGGTGCTGTTCGAACAACGTTTGCCATGGTCGCCGCATTGATCGTCCGTCGGAAAATACTTTTGGTCAGAGGCTTAGATGACCCCTATGCTGCCAAGTCGTCCTTCCTCAGCATGGCTACGTCCGGAAACCATAAGCTCGGAAGTGGAACACCAGGCATAAGTACCGTAAGGTGTTTATCTCGTTCTTGGTTTCCGAGTTCATCGATTATTATCGACAGCCGACGCACCAGGTAGTGTCCATCATACAGCTTCTCTAAGACCTCTCAACGGGTCCTCCTATTAGCCCGCAATGGATATAAAGCTCGCACAAGCGTTGGAAAATGCTAGTGCACAGCAAGATTCAAATAGGTCCCTACTTCGGTTAACATACGTTCTGCAACAGCGTGTGTGCAATTTCGAATAAGTCATCTCAACAGCCGCATTCAAATGTATTTTTTTTCAGACTTGCACTCGCAATCAGCGATTGCCTTGCTGATGGCGCAGCCGGCACTGTTGGAGAATCTGCGTAAAGCACATCAAGGGAATTATAGCGTCATTCTCAGCATGCTGGGTTGCTTGGACCATGGCCTCCAAGCCAAGAGGTTAGTCGACCGCGTGATCGATACCTGTACGTTCTTCGATTCCCCGATTGGCTTTTGGAGGCACGGACTGATCGGCGGGATAGGTGATCATGTAACAAACCTACGTGAAGATATCCTAATTCATCGAGTGCGTTATTCACTCACTACACCTGGCGAAGACGAAGACAAAAAGGACGACATCCTGGTGAAGGCGGGAAGGTCGCTCGAGAAATAGTACGTGATAACTAGTTAAGGTTAAGTTCAGAGGCTGAGACCTGCCCACTGCAGCTTTTTCATGATCGCTTTCGCGAGTTATGTGGACTCAGTACCCAACTTCAAACAGACATTCTCAGACTGGTTAAAGGTCAACTGCCTTACGTTATGTTTTTGGCTGGTCTGACCCTGAAAACTTCTAGGCAAGGACAGAAATCTGGAAGTAAGCATGTTAAGGAAATCGTTCACGTAATGAAGTCTTATCAGATAATTCCTTCTCTCTTTTCGTTAAGCCAAGTGATGTTCCTTAGGAAGTCGCAGGGGTCCCGATTGAACGTGTTTGCGCCCATTAACGACCTTTCACTTCTGTCACGGTCGGGGGCAGAAGACAAGTCGCTAGTTGCCGGGCGGAAGAATGATGTCGAAATTGCGGGAGGCCAGCTACCTGGGGATGAATACAGCGAGCACGTTGTGAAGGTGAGACTCGACTCCCAGTGTGGACGAAACATATCACAAACCTTTTTTTGACAGAATCGCAGTGGCATCATTCTGAGAGAGAGGTGAGCCAAACTCGGTTCAGTAACGTGCGCTGACTTGGGTATGTTGTAGCACTCTTCTTAAGTCCGATCAGTGGCTCTCGGAGTCTCAACGTGTCCTACAATCCGTCCGCGGGGCCATCAATTTCAGGAACATTCCTGGGACGAACATATATGCTTGCGGACAACCGACGGAGTCTGCCATAGATGAAGTGGTTCAGCGAGTCAAGGAAGGCAATCCGAGTGTCAATAAGGTCGTATGGGTAACACTTCGAGAAGAGCCCATCATATACGTTAACGGCGCCCCATATTGCTTAAGACGAGAGAGGTTTTCGTTGAGAAACATGAAAGGTGACTAATGTTCATTCTATTCCATTCCATTGACAGAACACTCAACGAGTTCAACTCAGACTATGGAGGGATCTCCGCATCCCGCTTAGAAGTTCTAGAACAACGCCTCAAGGACGACATATGCGCAGAACTAGAAGCCTTTGACGGAAAGTATGTCATCAATTTAAATAGCGAATTGTGCTGACACGAGGACTTCCATTGAAGGCTGCTTCTGCACACAGAAACGCCAGGCGGCTCTGTCATACCGATCTGGGAAGATGTGCAACCTAACAATGTCGCAGTCCTCAAGGACATCATGGTGTCTCGGCAATCTGGTAATGAAGTGGAAGTGCAATATGCCCGTATTCCAATCACCGCGGAACGCCCACCGGACTTGATGGACATCAGCGAACTTATGGAATTGGTGGTCCGGGTTGATTCGACGACCACAGCCATTGTTGTGAACTGCCAACTTGGTAGAGGAAGGAGCACGTTGACCTCGGTGAGAGTCCACTTGTTTAGCTGATATTCCCCGCTCACGTAACTCAGGTTCTGATTCTATTGATCCAACAATGGCTGAGAGAAAGCAGGGTGTTGGCTCAGGCATCTCCTCAAGCACTTGCTCGATCACGTTCGCTTTCGACCTCGGTGTCCGGAACAGACATCTTCACGGAGGAGCCCGTGAATCGGCGTCAGTCCTATCAGGTCGTTGACAGTGCGTTGCTTGTTGTTCTTGCATCATGTTTACACCTCATGTCCACGCAAAGACTTCCTTCGGATTGTCCGCCAAGGGCCGGCGGTGAAGAACAGTGTTGATGAGGCCGTTGATCGGTGTGCGATGGTCATGAATCTACGTGACTCCATCGAAGAGGAACGAGTGAAGGCAGTACAGGCTACTGACGAGCAACAGAAGCGTGTTCATACCTCCAAAGGTTTGCTTGGAAGAATATGACATGATCGCGTCTGATGATACGTTAGGTCTACAGAACTTGCGACGCTACTTTGAATTGGTTCTCTTCCAAGCGTACTTACAATCGACAGAAGCCGATACCCTGCAGTCGGTTGAGAGCTTCGAGAAGTTCATTGAGAATAGGCCGGGTACGCATAATTTCTCGAAACCGTCTTTCAGTCCCTCATTCCAACTGCATCGATGATATTCTAAATAGTCATCAAGACATTCGAGAAAGACCTTATCTCTGGAGGACTGAACGCACTGGCCCCATTGGAGCGCATCGACGGCGTCGCTCACCCCGACGAAGTGAAACAAGTCGTGGTCAATAGATCCGGAAGCATCCTGTCGGCTTCAACGATCCTGAAGAGTGATTTCTTCTCGAATTTGCAGAAAATGACACTTCCTGAGTGCGCCTCCTGTGTTATCCTAGTCCTAACATTTAGTGACGTAAGTGGATTAGACGCATCCAGGGATCGCCAAACTTCCGTCGAGTACCGTTGACTCTGAAAGTCACATCGCTGGAGGTTGCTGCTCAAGGAATGGACCATGCCCACGATGGGAAGATGGTTTGCGGAAGGTATGGCAATGTTTTGACACTACGTTTCACTGACCTTACATGTGTTGCGGCTTATGAATGTAGTGGAATGCCTACTGTACAAGGGTTTGTTCTTCAATGACCGTCAGACCAATCTTTTTTGACATTCGCTCAGGCTACGGCGAGCACTTATGCGCGTCGATGCCGGTCCGCAAGGGACAAGTATGGTATTTTGGACATCTTTACGAGAGGTCTGGTCGGGCTCCTTTTTGCAGAACGAGCAAGTACTCACTTCCTAGCAGGAACCAGTGATCTATGTCGCGGGTCGACCTCATGTCCTTAGGTTAGTTGACAAACCACTGGAGAATGTAGAGTATGTATCATGCCTATGACCTTCGATTGCTGCCTACTTTTGATTTCCAGGGCCACGGGGGTGACCACGACTATGGTGGAGACAATGGAGGAACGCTTCAAGAAAGATGTTCTCCGGGAACTTCGCCAGGGTGGAGGCCGTATCTTGCTCCACGACGAAGTGGAGGAACGTCCCGGTGTGTTCAACATCATACCGATATGGGAGACAGTCTCCGAAGAAGATATCATGACTCCACGGGATGTCTTTAATCTCATGGCGAAAGAAGGTTACAAGGTATCGTCCATCTCATATGCCAGCATTGGATGACCCAGCTCATCATCCTGATATTAGATCGATTATGACCGCGTGGCCATTGTAAGGTAACCTGCACGAGGTTTACTCCCTTGCTGACATCGTAATCCAGACGGATGAGCAGGCGCCATTACCAGATGCTCTCTCTCAGCTTCTCAACCGTGTTCGGCGCGGATACTCGGAAGCCGGGGATTTTATCTTCAACTGTCAAATGGGAAGGGGCCGCACGACCACCGGGATGGTGACTGCATGCTTGATATCAAGCGTTACTAACTGGGTTGGCGAAGAAATCACCGGAACCAATGAGGACATGAGCATCGTGAACTACGATTCTATCGATGGGCCCTCTGAAGAGGAAGCGTATCTCCAAGGTATTCGTCACTCAGCTCTGCAGTTGGCACACTGATTGAGGGTCTAAAAGGGGAATACAAAACGATCCTGCATCTGGTTGGCGTCCTCACCTATGGCAAAACCGCAAAACGCCTGACCGATCGTGCAATTGACTTGATGCAAGATGTCCAGAACCTCAGGAAGGCGATCTACGAGTAAGTAACTAGCTTTCATCCACCACCATTATGTGCTGAGTATGACGTAGTTACAAGCTGAAAGTCGAAGCATGTGAGAAGGGAAGTGCCAAGCAAGAAAAACTGATGAATATAGCCGTGAATTACCTGTACGATCCGTGGTCGCTCACATGTGCACTGTTGGCTTATTGATTTTGCATAGATACCGTTATGGGACGCTCATCGTCTTTTGCAATTACCTGATAGAAATGCGGGACTCTAAAGGAGAGGAGATACCATTCCCTGCCTGGCTCAGAGAGCACCGAGAAATCGCAAAGCTGTTGGGAAGGAGGTCACTAGACTAATGAAGGTTGGCTCCACCTTTGGGGTAACCTGTGCAAATTCCACTGAGTACATACGGTGTAATAACGCCGCGCTGGGAAGTAGCCGGTCGTTTCAAGTTGTGCCTCGCCATGATGGGAATTGTACCTGGGGGTCCATGCAGACTGGGGCATTGGTTGCTAGCCCGGAGACTCTGTATTTTATGACGAACAATGATCTTTGCTCCTTTCACTGCGGTATTCGAGAGCACGTATAGTCTGATCGCATGGGGTTAACAACAAGCCTTTCCACCGGTAATTTCGCAACTGTAACCAACCGGCGACATCGAGTGGAATTAGCGGTGCACATTGACCACGTGACGGTGATATTGGTTACTGGCACTAGGGCACAGCCACTCTGGTAGACTCTTTCATCCCCCGCGGTTTCAAAGCAGGTTTTCTCCAGGATACTTTCAAGTTCCCCAGTCTAGATCTCTTGCAGGTATCCCCTCGTCAACGCCCACCCCACCATACCCAGTACAACGACAGCGTCAAGCTTGTCTTGATACCAGGGACACCTATAACCACCCTGGTCTGGTCTCGCGACCAGCCGTTGCTGCGGATTTTTCGACGACACTCATTTCCTCCCACAGCAAGCGGATCACCTACTTAGAATGAAGACGGTAACGCGCTCACTACTGCTGTTTGCAGTGGCGTCTGCTATGTTACTCTTCGTGTTCGTACCGCGGCAGGAGTCAATCACGGAACGCAGTCCCATCCAAATGCGTGACTTGCTGGGTCCAGCACAGGCCAGCGGTACGACCACTTCTGACACTACGACGGCACACTCTACCACAACTTCGTCAACAACAACCACATCGTCCTCCACAGCCACATCATCAGCGACGTCGCACACCACAACTTCATCTGGCTCAAGCTCAGCAGGCGCAACCTCAAGCGCGCCTACTAATACGCCTGTACCCACTGTCGTCTCCAACTCCGCAGGAGAATTCTCCACAGTTATCACTGTACCCAGCACGACTCCCACGAGCGCAGCTCCTTCAAACACCAGTTCGTCTTCAAACAATAATAGCGGCGGACTTGGCCAGGGTTCTATCATCGGTCTCTCAGTTGCTGGTGGAGTTGCCGGGATCGCCATAATACTCTTTTTCGTCTGGAAGTTCACGAGGAAACGGTTTGCCGACTTCGACGACAGTAAGTGAATTACGTAACTGCGATATGAGCGTTGCTGGATACCATTCCCTTCCTTAGATGAGGCTATCAAATGGCCAGAGCTTAACGCTCATGGTGGCGATGTACATGCTCTTCCGACGAACTCCACTGGAAGAGCTGGATTTGGTCCAGAGAACGACTCCGATCTCAATCTGACAAGAGCACCAAGCCCCGGAGGTGCATACGCCGGTTCCATCGCAGCGTCTTCGGTTCCTGAAATCTACGCTACTCGTGACCCCTACGCAGTTCCGCCCCTACCCCATCTCAACCCCAACCAACCTTATCACGACGATCCTGGTGCTTACGGTCAACCTGCGAGCTACTATGACCCCTACCGAGGACCAGTACCCAACACGTTCAGCGATGCCATATCTGATGGCCACGGTGCAGAAGCGATCCCGATGACGCAAATGGCGAGGACGAGGAGTCCAGCTCCACAGATGGCATATGATATGGCTGCTCGTGCATCCCCAGCGCCGCAGGCGGCTATGGGGTACATGGATGCTCGGTCCGGAACTCCTAATCCTGCTGCATTAGGCGCAGGTAGAGCATCCCCCGGTCCTCAGGCTGCCTACTACATGGATAACAGAGTGGGGACTCCAAATCCCGGCGCAGGCGTTCCAGGCAGAGCAACTCCCAATCCTCAAACTGCCTACGGTTATGGCCCGTGATAGCTGTGGTCCTCACGGGTTGGAAACGTGGGGGGGAGGTGGCGGGGACGGTCATTACGTGTCCCAAGTTTGAGGGGTATTGGGGTTTATGGACGGGATAGATTAGACAGCTGCTGAAGGACTCATACCCCCTTGCGACGATGTACGCTCGTTTGGTTGGTCATCCCCTCGTCTTGCCGTTCCAAACTGTCATGAACATGTGTTTTGTTTAGCAAATCTCTCGCATGTTTCAAAGTGAATCTTCATCATTATCTCTCTCCCTAGTTTTAAGTATTGTTTATGGTCGCCGCCCTGGGGCAGCAAGCTGTTCTTATCATCCTACCTTCAACCCCAAAATACCACCCTTTTATTCCTCTATCATTTCCAAACAACCATCGCTAATGAAACGGACTTATACATACACCAGTGTTCCAACATGTTCTCTTGCAATAGATCCCAGATGAATCAAAAGAGACAAATCGAATTGTCTAGCCCAGATGGCCAAGAAGTACAGAAATATACGATACCTACACATCAAATAAGGGGGGTAAGAAAAGTTAAGAAACCACTAGGCTATCATCTCATCGACGCGCATGGCAACATTAACGGCTAATGCAGCAAATAGGACAACGCACAAGATAGTTGGACCATACTTGTCATAGTACAATCCTTCTGCACTGCGTGCGCGAAGACGCACTGCACGGTACACGAACACGACGGCGGCGTATGCGATAGAGAGCAAGGCAGCCAACGTGAAGAGCGCAGCACTGATAAGACCAGTTTCGTCATCGGGAGGAACAAAGTTGAGAAGGGTCGTCGCAATGGTACTTATGAGGACGGCAAAGTTCAACCATTTCTATCAAACCATCCGTCAATTCGAAGACGACGTGATAATAACGTGGTACTTGCCAGGAACGTGCGTTCATTGGCGAAATAAACCTTGGGTTCGATGCGGACAGGTACTGCGATTTTTTTCCCGGAAGGTGCGATCCAGTCACGGACGAGCAGTCTCTCCGGCTCCGGGATTTCTTCTTCGTTCAGCCCTACCGCCTCAGCCACGGGCGATAGCGGGCTCGTCTCGGTATCGGCAGCCTTCACTACCCCCAGTCGCTCTTTCAATATCTTATCGAATGCTGATGATGAAGCCAGGGGATCGATTGACAATGATTTTTGTCTGGGACGCTGCTGGGTAGCACCCGTAGCCCCTAAGAGAGGAGTACGCTCGTGTGCTTCTTCCTCGTCGCGCGAAGAAGAGCCAGCGGCAGTCTCCCGCTCCTTCAGAGCAATCTCGCGATACGCGATGGCTGCTGCAACATCTGCATGAGGAAGACCGGTGCGTCTGTCCTCGTCTTTCGCTGGCGCGAGATCCATCACTTCATCTTCCTCCCCTTCGGAAACTGGTTCCGCGTACATGTGTGATGGCGTTATGTCGCCCGAGCGTTCGGGCTCAAAGGATATCCTCGAGGACGAAGGTTGAGGTCGCTGTACTGTTAAGTATCCGGTGTTAGGCTTGAGGATATCGGTGTCCACTACAGATGATAATTCGGTGAGCCTCGAGCTATCTTGAGTGCTTCCCGATAACTTACTCTGAGGGAGCCAGAACGGGACAAGATCGGCACGATTGGGTACGAGAGTGGCACACCCGTGTATGAATTTACTATGCGGAATGAGTCACAATAGGTACAGTATATGTGTTCACAAACTAACCTGAACTTTGGAACGGCCTCCACCAGATGAGATTGGACGAGGTCTGTAACCCATTTGGGAGGCTCTTGACCCAGTTGCGTCTGCAGTTTGACTTCGAGTACGCCATATTTGAACAGTTCCTTATCTTCAGGAGGTAGTTGTTCGAAGGGGTAATCAATACCGATGTCGGTGCGACGCCAGTTGTCCCCGGAGCGCTCACGCCCATCCCAGTTATCTTCCCGAATCATCGTAAGCTCGGTATCAAGAGAAATCCGAACCCGAGCGTCACCAGGAAGCTGAAAGGCTGTCCGATTATAGAATGAGCGCATGACTACGGACTATCATTAGTATAGGAGTGGGATATATACCGAAGAAACTCACCAGGTACAAGTTTGCGCGTCAAAATGCGATATTGCACCTCGCTAGCGAGCTGGAGCATTGAGTCCACCTCAGCTTGACTTTTCTTCCCGCTGTCAGCCAAAGCTTGCAGTTCGGCATCCATGGTATAATCGCCTCGCAAGAATGCGTTCACAAGGTGTTCCTTGATAGGGAAACGAGCCTTTACGGACTTTTCACCAGTCCAGTCTTCCCGGTGGGTCTTGCGCTCCACAAAAATCTGTTCAATGTATGAAGCCAGAAATGAGGATAAAGATTCGCAATGAGCTTACGGTTTTCACGTCGGTGTCACCATACCAGCGCAAACGTATCGCTTCGGCACCCTCAGTCTTTTCTAGTCGACCGAGGTAAAGGTCCAGATCTTCATTGTCGAAGTATATCGACGTGATCGCTGTTGAAACTCGTAAGACAAGGTATGAACTACGAGACCTAGTAACGCGCCTGCATCCTTGGTCTCAAACTCTTTCTCCGCGTTGAACACTGCAGTGGACCAAATTAGGTTTGTGAAATTCTCTATGAATGTGACGCACCGAGGACGGGCAGATGCTTCAAGATGGCCAGCTTAAGTGGAACGAGATTATCTGGGTGAACCTAATAACAGATAAGGACACATTTAAGAAAATGGTGAACTTATTACCCAGTATTTTGTTGTTTGCCGAACAAATGCACTCTGATTGCCGCCAGCACTGGGGTCACCTACGACGGGGTGGCCACGCGTGCGGACAAGGTCATATAGCCTCGAAAGTTTTACGATGAGGGCATCCCAGTTATACCTGTAAAATGGACGTTCTTCCAAATAGTCTTGAACGAATGTGGGTTTAAGCGGCATATCTGTTTGTTTCTGAGAGAACGATGAGTGTGCCAACAAAACACCGGACAACGCAGATGACTGACATCATGTTTCTGAGCTTTGATCAGAATCGAAGGGATCCTCACGGGCGACAACACGCACCTTTAGTATTTTGAGAAAGCCTGTGATGTTGAGTTTTGTGTATAGGGCGAGATCATGTACATCTGCGACGAGGTTGGCTACCTCAACCTCTAGGCCATGGAACAAATCTTCGAGGTCGTCATAAGAATCCCCAGTTCCGTCAAGGTCATCCTCATCGTCGGAACCCTCGTCTGGCCCATAGCCTTCGGGCGCACGCGCATTGAGAGATTCCGGATCACTGGGAGAGATGGGAGATGGCTCGGACGGGGTTTGAGCATCATGTTGTGCAACCAGACGCTTCACGTCGCGCTCGGCATCGCGGATACGCTTGGAGAGTTCCGAGGTCTAACAAGAGGCGAATAAGTGACGCGGGCTTGGTTTAGTAACCGACAATCAAAACCTTTTGCTTTTGAAAGTCATGGATCTTATCAAGTTCTTTCTTGAGCAAGCCGGTAAAATCACGTTCGTCCTTGTCATCCCAGTTGTGAGATGATGTGCGAGCCTAGAAAGAGAGGAGCGATGAGGTTTGTATAGTGTGTGAAATACATCACCCGGACCTTGAGCTCCCGTTTCAGTAGGTTGTAGTCGATGTAGAATGGCTTCCACTCGTCGTAAAGGGTAGCCTGTGGTAAGAATGAGTGCACTGATGTTGAGACCAGAGCGAGCGGGAGTTGAAGAGACTACACGGACCGTGATCTTGCGTCCGAACTTCATGAGGTGTATGAGATGGGCGTGAAGATGACCGTGACCAAGAGAAAGAAAAGGAAAGAAATCCTAGTATAGAGACTGGATGAGTGTCTTTAACCTTTGGGTGACTTTTTGACAAGGTTAGACTAGGTTAGACTAGGTTGGACTAAGGGACCTAGTGTCCGGTTCGAGACAAGATAACCGGCCGTGGGAATAGGCCGAGCCCGGTCATCCGACTGCAACGGAGACCTACTAGCAGTAGGCAACTCAACTTCCAACGCCTGTCCCGACTGACACAACTAAAAGTTATCCAAACGGCGTGGGGTGGCCTTCCGTGACATGGGTCCCGCTCAACAAAAAGAGTCGTACTCTACCATTGCAAAACCGAAGCAAAATGGTGGGTCACACAGGACAAAGGTCCTCCTCTTGGGAACCAGAAGGTTGCCTCGTCAACACTCTCCTTGCACCCATTTCGTTGACATTGCTTCATAGGAGTGGAAAAACATCCATCCTCCAAGTATTATTCAAGAACTTGCCATCCAAGCAGACATTTTACTTGGAGCCTACCATGCGCGTGACGAAACACCCTTTCGAGTAAGTTTCTAGCTATTCTATACCAATCTTTGTTCCCTCAAATGTATCCGAACAGCACCATCATCCCACTCGAGATATGGGACTGTCCCGGAACTATCACCGTCGACACTCTGGGAGCCTCGCTCTCCGAATTTTCTAGTATCGTATTCGTTATTGATATACGGGTAAGTAGTCCTTGAGTTTACAATAACGCGCTAATCCTCTAACAGGACCTTTACCAACAACCCGTCGTGAAACTTGTCGAATTCATCGTAGCAGCCTGTGAAGTCAACCCAAACATAAACCTCGAAGTGTTCGTGCATAAAGCAGAGAAGCTGCAGGAGGATGATAAGATTGGTAGGACCCCCGCAAGGTCACTATGTTCATAAAATGACGTCCAATTAGAGAATTTCCGACAGATCCATGAGCGCGTCATGGACCGACTCGCAGATGAGTCGCCAGAATATGAACAAGTTCCCCTCAACTTCCATTTGACTTCCGTTTATGATCATTCCCTCCAAGAAGCGTTCTCGCGCGTCATTCACAAACTTATCGACTCTTTACCTTATCTTGAAGGCTTACTCAATGTTTTCTGCTCTGTAAGTCCCGTTCGACTTCTTGTCTGCCCCCTCTGATATTCAAGCATCTCTCTAGAATACATCATCGCCAAAGGCTTTCTTATTTGACACAACAAGCAAACTGTACGCAGCAACTGATGCCTCTCCTGTCGACCAAGCAACACACAATCTTTGCTGTGATTATTTGCAAATGCTTAATTCGTTCGGACCATTGTACAAGTATGAGTCTAAGTTATTAATCACTTTCTCCATACTGAGTTTGGGCAGATCTAATGCACCTGACCCAAGGGGTCCACCAATGACGCCCCCTCCCACTGCAATTTCTTTTTCACACGATGTACCTCCTCGCCCACCCTCTCCGGCTGAGACTGACAACCCGAGACTGGGTTCAAAAACGCTCTTCTACCCATCCGCATCGACATCTCTATCACCCTCTCAACCAGGTACCACGCTTACCTACCACCTCGTCACTCCACATCTAGCGCTTCTCGCGTTACTGCCTACAGCAGTGTACCAGATGAGAAGAGGCCTCGTAGAATGGAACGTCGTCTGGTTCCGAGAAGGTGTCCAGGAGATTTGGGAGGTAGAGAAGGAGCGGAGTGAGGGGGAGTCGGCTTGACTTGATGAGGTGATGGACTGATGTCATAGAATTATTCACATATGTAAGATCCATTGTTTATCCGTTGTCGCATATTTCAGAGCATATTTTATCCAGTCTTGAGTTTGGGGTGGGCTTGGGGTGGTGATGTGCACGAAATGGTGAGATATAGCTTTCAGTGTCTAGTTGTTGACAGGCATTAGTGGTGTAGCGGTAACATTGGGTCTTCCCATGGCCTAGCTCCGGGTTCGACTCCCGGCTGATGCAACTTTTTGTACCCTTGGAGCCAAAAATCATGGGAAATTTGGTCAAAGCGAAACACAGTTCCCAACTGTGCCATCAAGTTTGAAGTGCATATACCCAAATGTTATTGTCATCAAGAGCCTCCGCGGAATCAAACGACAAATGTTCCTTGCGCCGACATGGTCGTTAGAATCCCCGTTATAGGGAGTTCCACCCCCTACAGCAAATTGACGGCATTAGTGGTGTAGCGGTAACATTGGGTCTTCCCATGGCCTAGCTCCGGGTTCGACTCCCGGCTGATGCAGCCTTTGATTTTTTCGCTAGCCAGAGAAGTATGTATGAGTCTTAGGAAGCTGACAAGCAAATGAATGATCCAGCCTACTGGCATTAATTGACAAAGCAACTAGCGAATAGCCGATTATAATGAGGATGAACAAAAATTCCTGTATAACAGCATCGTCCGTTCGATGAAGAAAATGTGCCACAAATTCGTTTCGTGAGGTCCTTTTTTCCCCCATCTATCCACCTCTCGTGCGCATATGCAATGCAGTACTGTCGCCTGTCTAGAACATAGACATGCGTGCAGAAGAATAGGGGTGGTACAACGAAACCCGTTAAAGCATCCAGGAGATGTGGTAAGATGGGGGGGGGAAGAATCAACGATCCATGAGAACTAGACAATGTACAAGTCCTTGCAGGACGAATGGTTCAAAGAGAAACGTATGAAGGAAGCTACATATTGGACATCGAAAACTGAGTTCATTGCATCTTGGTGCAGTCAGGGATGGTGAGGTTCTTGAAGTTTTTGCTGTAGGACATTCATGAGCGCAAGAGAGATAAGATCATGTGGTAGGACATACTTCGCATCAAACAAGCCCCAGTAACCCTGTCAACACGATGAAACGTTACCATCAGCAGAAACAACAACCCTTGAGAAAGTATTACCTCAACACCACCAAATTCTGCTCCCTGGAAAAGTGCATGTGGTGAGCATTCTCAGATCCTTGCATCACATAAGGGTGCTTACCTGCCATGGTTGATCGTTGTACTGAACATGACACGATAAGATTGCATCGCAGAATGGTGATTAATATAAATCATACCTCGAAGAAGAAGTATTGCGTGCCGTTGGCAGTTGCTGTGATACCACTCTAGTTAGCGACATTGCTCCACATGTGAAATTCCTCAGGGATACTTGCCTTGGCAAGCGAATGTGTCAATGAAGTACTTGAATAATGCTCAGTGTGGGCGTTTACGCTCGTGTATTAACGAAAAACATACCTGCAAGTTGGCGACGGAAGCAAGGGATGGACCATCGTTGGGGTTGTAGTTAAATGTGGACGTGTTCGTCGGCCAACCAGTCTCGGCGATGAACATGTGAGGGTTGTTGGGAAGAGCTTGGGCAGCTGCTACGTTAGTCTGTTGGAAGAAGTCTGCTGTCCATCCGGCAGCATTCTGAATACTCTGGTTTGCAAACCATGGGTGCACGTTGGACATCCCGTAGGACACTGCTTCGAGGACCTTGGTGTTGAAATAGCTTCCTGCATCAGCGTTACCAACAGGAATGGTCTTTCCCAAGTTCATCGAAGTGAGCATGTTCTGGGTGTCTTGGATCCATGGGATGAGTATTGCGGCAGCTGAAACAATAGGTGAGTTAATGGTAAAATCATCGTCAAGGGGAGGCTTGCCTGCGTTTCCAGCGGGACCGTTGGGGTCACTCTCTCCAGCAGCAGTAACGGCGCTGTTCGATCATGAATGAGCGTGATAGAGAGCGACGTTTTTTAGACACCTACTCCAAGATGACTTCATTCCCGACAGTCACGCCAGCAACATGTTGTGCGCCGAACTGCTGGATCGCAGTCTGGATCTCTCCCTTCTGACGGAAATACGCAGTTCCGTTGTCGTTGATGACGGGGTAATTTCCGAGGTAGACGTTCATGTTAACCTGAGTAGCCTGGATGGCCGCAAGGACAAGAGAGGACTGGTTGCAGTCCGCACCGTACAGACGGATGTTCTGAGTGAGCTGTGACATGAGCTTAAAAAAACATGAGTGGCAAGTAAGAAAAGTATGATCGACCAAGAAAATACCTGAATATCCTCGATGACAGAGTCTAATCGTCCACTTAGTACACGCTACGCTACCGGTGGACGAGAGTCGACTCACCAAGAGTGGCGCCACAGTTGGGCAACTGGGAGCCGATGGGGGTGTAAGCCAAACCCCAGAACGACTGTTTGAAAGCAGGGTTCTTCTGGAAGTTGGCGGGGTCATTGGGGTTCGTGCCTGGGGGTGGAGGACCAGAAGTTCCCCCCGAGGATGCGCTGCTGCTGCTACTCTTTTTCGTGAGTGTCACACCAAGGCCGACACCAACTCCAATGAGGATAGCAAGGACGACAACACTACCAATAACCTGGAACATGTCGCAAGAGTCCGTTGTCAAGTGGAGTTAGGGCACATCAACGCTGTATACGGACCATGAACTTGGAACGCCTGTTGGATCTCTGCGTTTTCTCGAGCCAGTCGCTGTTACGCGGAGCTTCCAAGTTTTCGTATGGGTTTGCGGTAGGCATGTAGGGCACTTCTGCGAAACCAGACGGTTGTGAGTTGCGGAAGTTGGGGTTTGATAGTTCGGCAGCTGAGTGAAGTGATGAACGAGTGTGTGGGCCGGGCTGGCTTGCGATAGGCTGCACAGCAGTCAGTCAGTAATGAGCTTCAAGTGTGGGGAGGGAGAGAGGGCGACGGAAAGAGGAGGTGGAAACGGTCGAGCAACAACCGTATTTTATATCAAAATACCAAATATATTTAAGTTGGAAGTTAGAAGAGTAATGGTTCTTACGGGTTCGTCGTAATAAGCGTGCAATTCTGGATTGGATTCCATCCCAGGATGGTCGCTATACGATGGCACTTGGCGCATCATGTAGTCCTCGCTACGCTGCATAATTTTTCAGTGACGAGGATGATGGTGGGGGGAGCGGTGAAGAAACGCCTAGATGTCGGCTCTAATAACAATACTAATACTGGATGGATGGGCTAATTCGGTCCTCCCATGCCTCACCCATTCGCATCGCCCGTACCTATTTTTGATGGCCAGCGTATGGAAATAACAAGACGCCCATTCAAACTTAGCCTCGCTGCGGAACGCTAATAAGTGGTCGGGTCGATGGGGTTCACGTCGAACTCTGAGCTGGGACTTTTGACTAGTGATAGTTGGTTGGGGACAATGCACCAGGACACGATTGTTGAGTATGTATTGTCAGCCCCTGCCAGATGAGCGATGATCATGCGCATGCCCAGCTGATGGTGGTGGTGCAGGTGACTATGAAGCTGGCCGACCGCAAGCTCCCTACTGGAACAAAACTTCCGACGATCCCAGCCGCTGGTGCCGATCTCCCCTTGATATTTTTCTCATACCTGTAGGGCTGGCACTCCACGTCGAAATACCCACTCCATCAGTTTCGGTGAGAGACTCGTGTTCACGGGAACACGATGCGCGTTGGGACCATCTCGCCGAGGTTACTAATATGTAGAGTTAGTCAGCTTTATACATTACTGCACTGGATCCCTATCGATACTACATAACCAAAGGAGCGGAGGAGGAAAGATACGGAGAAGTCGGTTACACACGAGTACGAGCAAAGAGCTACAGTGTCAAGCAGGGAAAAACTGTACAGAAAAAAAGCCGGGGAAACCTGGGATGTAAGACTCCGACAATCGTCAAGCAATGTAACCTTACCCCACCCCTCTTCAAAAGAAAAGATCAGGTATGATATCACGATAGGGCATGACCCTGATCATATCGGTATTCTCGTTTCTTCGCTTGCGCCCGAATAATCGCATCTTTCTCCTCGTTGGCCTTGAATGCTAGTTGCTCATATTAACCCCGGGAACTAGTCCCTCGGGGGGAGGTACTTGTGGTTTCTGTTTCCTTAGCCTTGTGCGATGTCTATCGTCGTCGGAGGCAGGACGATGTGAAGGGAGGGTCCGACTGCGGTTAAGCGTGGCTGATGTTGGAGAGCCTGGACTAGTACCGGGCCTCTCAGCGACGGGGGAGAGCTGTTCCCAATCCTGTGGTGTTTCAGAGCGCAATGGGGAATCTGTAACATTGGCCGTGTTCGACCAAAGACCAAAATAAGATAATCGAGAGTTCAGAAAGAGGATAAAAAAGATAAAGAGAATAAATAATGTCCATGCAAGCGCATCACAAAGGAAGGGGGAAGAGTCGGTGTTCAGCGTCGTGGAAGGGTAAAATGCGCTGGCGCGGAGGAGGGTAACCCACCGAGATGTTCATGTGTGGTGCGCCGTCGATTAATCCGTCGTTTATCCCTTCCGGCAAGCTTCCACCCTCCGCCGGATGGGGGCTCTTCGTCAGAGCTTGGAACTACGACAAGATCTGAGTCATCAGGATCATGAGGCGGACGTGGTAGGGGATGATGGGGTGGACGCCACGAAGAGGACGGTTCAGAACGCGGTGGTGGTGGTATATCGAGCAGGAAGCAATCCTGATTCTCGATTAGGAACTCAAGGACGTTTTGACTGAGTTGATGTTCTCCCGGGGAAAGCTCGTGGTTAGGATGAGAAATGAGGCCGGGACGGAAGATCACGGCGAGATCTGGAGGAAAGATAGAAATATGAACGAAACGGGACGAACTGAGAGAGGTGCAAATACGGACTGGTAGCTGTCATGAGATTCTTATCTGATTTGCGGGCAAATACTGATAAAAGATCTAAGACGTAGAGGAGAAGGTATTGGTTGGCCCTAGGCATACGGGAGATCAAATGCCTGTAAGTGGTAATGACTTGGTTATGGTTGAAGGGTTGTCTTGCTAGTGGTGGAGTTAGCGGTGCAATGACGATGATGACGATGACCAGGTACTAACCGAGGGCGTCTCGGAACTTGGAAAGGTGGCAATGAGGTGGATGCGATGTTGAGAGAAAGCAATGACTCACATCATGATACATATCATGTGGTATTACGGGTTCCTATGGAAAGATGAGGGGAAGATGCGGCGCCGTGTGTGGATACTTACGGGCATTTGGGTGAGATATCTGCGAAAGACGCTGGCGACGTCATGCGTAGTATAGTGTTCGTTCTTCCAGTCAAGAGATTTGCCATACTGAATAAATGGATGTGAGCGGAAGAGAGTGTGCGAACGGAAGACAAGTACGAACACGGGGAGGTGCTTCAAATGCAGCTTGTAGATCACGCATACGCTTAGCAGAGCCATTTACCCGGAAGGTGCCTTCGACTTCGGTCGCTGAATCGAGGACCGTCAAATGAGAGGGTGTACGAAATAAGAATGGAGAACGGTACCGTTTTCTTTGAGATAGAGACCGCTAATGGGGAAGAATGAGGGAGGGTTACACCGGAATGACTGAGGGAGACGGACCACTTTGCGACGACGACGGGGATATAACCCCATACGTAGAGTTCACCGTTAGCGTTAGCGGTCGATATCTGTACGCTTGCCCGCCGGAGACTCTCCTTGAGAGGCTTACCGAAGACGGGATGATGTTCGTGTGGAAGAGCTGTGGTTAGTAGGTGTCAACGGGGTGGTGAAGACCAAGAGTATAATATGTTCTCGTACGTTGATTATATTCTGGGAATTTCTTTGATTTTTGAGCATGTGTGAACTGATTCCACCACTTGAGAAGGGAGGCTTTCGAGGGAGGTGCGTGCTCGGGGACCATCGCTGTACTCGGTGGGCGATGGAAGAAGGACCAATCAATCCACACAGCCACAATTTACAGGGTCATGAACCAGTGACCAGCCAAGCATAGTAACCACAGGTAACCACCTCAGTTTGACCTCAGTCCCTAGGTTAGCCCTGATTTGCTATCAAAATTCTGCCGGCAATCCTACCACCTACAAAAGATGCTCCAGCGTGTCATTTACATCCTTTCGTTGACCCGCAACTCATCAGAAAGGTCTAAGTTTTGGGTTGGTGTCGCTGGTTTAGCTGCATTCACTCTCATTCTACGTCGCATCATGTTCAAAAGGCGGTCCCTATTGGTGACAAACCATGCTAATCTCGCTCGCAGCACCGCAACCGCCGAGTTCGACGAATATGACTTCATTATTGTCGGTGGAGGTACGTATACCCTCTACTCTCACCCCTACTCTATCTCCGGCTCATATGCTCGTCCATTAAGGCACTGCTGGCTGCGTCCTTGCATCCCGTCTCTCTGAGAATCCCAAATTCCGTATTCTCCTCATCGAAGCCGGTCAGAGGTAAGTTCCCTTTACTTTCATTACTTGCCCGCTATTAACCCCTCACCAACAGCGGAAGAGCAATCCTAGAGAGCAGAGTACCCGCCGCGTTTTCCCGTCTCTTCCGTGGTAGCCACGACTATACATTCTACACAGAGCCACAGCAACATGCTGGGAACAAGAAAAAATTCTGGCCTAGAGGTCCGTCATCGTGTCCATAATCACGTGTAATACCACTGAATTCTGGTCAGCTCGCTTGCTCGGTGGATGTGGGTACTCTCCTCTCCTGGTGTATCTTTACTAACCCTTCTCGTCCTAGGCTCCTCTATCAACGCACTCATGTATGTTTTCGTTTCTCCAGGCTTTCCCTCTCTCATACGCTTGTTAGTGCTCATTATGGCGCACCGTCTGACTATGATGAATTTGCTACTATCCTCGGAGATGATACCTGGTCCTGGAAAGAATTTGAAAGGTCACACGCTCGCAGTCTCATTTCCATGTGTTCTCACCATCACCGTCTCCCCAGATATTTCCGGAAATTCGAAAATTATACCCCAGATCCCCGGTTCCCACAAGTTGACGTCAGTCAACGTGGGACCCAGGGTCCTGTCACTGTCGGTTACAATGCCTACATTTGGAAAGCGGCCCCTCTGTTCGTCGAGGCCTCGGTCAATGTTGGTATTCCCTTCAGTCCCGACTTCACCACCTCGAAGGGGACGCTTGGAACTAACAAGGTATGACTTCAGCCTCTTCTCCACTGTTAATTATTCACTCCTCCCTTCCTGTTTGATAGCTGAGTAAGTAGCCTAGGCCTTGACTGAATATTTCGCTCACTTCTTTTTAGTGACATACATAGACAAAAAGAAGGAGCGAGTTTCTGCTGAGGCCGCTTATCTCACCCCCGATGTTCTGGCCAGACCCAATCTCAAAGTTGCTACCCTCGCATGCGTGACAAAGATCATCTTTGATTCATCCTCGGGTACTCCTCGCGCTGTTGGTGTCGAGTTTGCCAATTCAAAGGATCACGCAACCCGCTTCCGTGCCAAGGCGACCAAAGAAGTTATTGTTTGGTATGTCCTCTCCACCCTTTCTTGAAGCCTTTTGTTTAATTCTCAATAGTGGAGGTGCTGTTCAAACACCCCAAATCCTCATGCTTTCCGGCATCGGCCCAGCTGACCAGCTGAACAAATTTAATATCCCCGTCATCGTGGATTCCCCAGGTGTAGGGGCTAACTTGAGTGACCACCCTGCATTCAACCTCCGCTTTGCAGAGAAACAGGGCATCTCACTTTACTACGTCAACCCATACAACGTAACCAGCGCCATCAAATTCTCCAGGGCTTTGACAGAGTACATGGTGTCTGCGTCCGGTCCCCTCACGACCAACGTCAGTCTTGCTTTTTGGAAACTTCACTGATCAGGTCACGCTAACCCGTTCTACAGGTTGCAGAGGTGGGCTCATTCTTCCGGGCCGACGACCAGAAGTTGTTCCCTCCCGCGGAATACAACAACAATATCGAAGATAGCACTTCTGGTCCAGGGGCGCCCGACATTGAACTCCTTCTCGCCCCCACCATTATCGATGATCACAATCGCAACCTGGAGAATGGAATGCAAGGATATACCATCCTGTGTATTCTCTTGCGGTAGGTCACATTTCCATCGAGTGCTCATTCGAGGTGGATACTCAGTATTGTTTAGCCCGACCAGTGTTGGTAGCATTCAACTGAAATCGACGGACCCTTGGGACGCTCCGCTCATCGACCCCAAGTACGTTTCTATTCTCATCTCCCATCACGTTGCCTATGCTCACCACCATCCCCAGCTACCTCTCTACTCAACACGACGTGGACGTACTGGTCCGCGCCGTCCGTGGCGCTTACAAGATCGCTCATACGGCGCCACTCTCCTCCGTTACCGACACCGATAACAAGGACCCTCGGCTCGACCACCACTTTGACGAGTTGAGCGACCAAGAGCTCGCTGAGATCATTAGGCAAAGGATAGAAACGCTCTACCACCCGTTCGGGACTTGCACGATGGGTAAAGAAGATAACCCAGCTGCCCCCTTAGATTCGAAGATGCGACTCAAGGGTGCGCGTGGACTCAGAGTCTGTGATGCGTCTATCTACCCCAAGCTCGTGGCTGGCCATACGGTGAATCGTGCTTGTCATGTCTTGAGGATGATCATTGACCATATCTGCCATTAGACTGCCCCCGTGCTCGCGGCTGCTGAGAAGCTTGCGGACATCATCAAAGCGGAGTACACTGCCTAAAATGTTCCAATGAATCTGCTCGATCCAAATCCTTTCTTGTTGTTTGTTTGGTGGACAAGTCATACTGGCCGGAAAATACCGGAATGTAATTAGTGTCTATATGTTAACAATACCCGGGGTATCTACAGATCTATATGTATCTATCAGTATCTCACTGTTGTGTTTTTGTGTTGTTCAAAAACGGCCATGCAGGCTCATCTTTTGGTGTACCAGTCACACCGAGTACAGCGTACTGTCCACCCATGCCGAGAGGGTCTACGAGTCGGTTGACGCTCTCTGCGATCGCTGTTTTCCTCTCTTCCGTAGGGGCGGCTTTCATGAGAAGAGCGGCACGTAGCTGAATGCCAACTTCATTGAGGAAGTTGCCTTGCGAGAGCGTGCCGTGTGGGGTGACTGAACGCTGTTCGTTAATCTCGGTCGACCCGCAATACGAGAATCATACTGACCGAGATCGCCCAGCACCTCTTTGAGCAGAGCAAAATCAACATTGGCAGTGACGTCGCACTCTCCGGGGCGGTGGAACACATCTACGATCTCATGTTCCTTGAACGCCTACAGACAAGTTAACACCTCGAAGCAACGTGAAAGTACCAACGACGGAAGACTCACGCGCAACGAGTTTCCAAATGCCTTCTCTCCTCCGTAATCCACCACGAGCGCACATCCACCTGCCGATCCTTTCTCCGTACTCAACAGTTCCGCGATCTGACGTGCCACTTTGACAGACGCGCCTGAGACTTCGATGCGCGTGCCGATGGGGAGTGCGGTGAATCGTGGCGAGGTGTGACCGAGGAGGGTGGAAGACGCGGTTGGAGTGGGCGAGAGGACGCGTGTCCAACGGGACGAGAGGGGCTGGAGTTGTGGTGGAGACCTGGGTGTGGAAGAAGGCGGGATGAGGACACTGGTTTGGGAGGGCATAGTGTATCGGATGCTTGGGTCATTTGAAGGTGCAATGAGGACTTCATTCCATCCCTGGTTCGTTTTCTATGTGACCATCGACCGAAAGAGAAGCGGTTATTATTCGTCGTCGGCTGGCATGTATGTATGGAGAGATGGACGGACCTCGATGACGTGCACAGGAAGTGCGTCGAAGAATTCGTGGGCGATGAGCATGGTGAAGACGTCGTCGCGTTGGGGGATGTTGTGGAGGGTGTTGTGCCATGAGAGAGTGAAGCTACTTTGTTCTTGGGCATCCTTTAGTTTCTCGGCTTGGAGGGCACGCATAGAGGGACTTGTTTCGACGAGGTATACGCTCTCGAGCTTATCACGGACCATTGGAAGTTGACGAATGACCTAAGTACGGACGATATGAGCCTGGGATATAACAGAAGGAGGAAGGGAATGTTACCCGCAATATATCGTCCATTAGTGTACCACGTCCGGGTCCTAGCTCGACTATCCGAAACGGTTTTGATCCACCGGTGCCTACCCATCGTCCAATTAACCATAACGCGAGGACCTGTCTGATGTCCACCTCACGAACACAGACAAAGGAAGGTATAGGCATACCTCTCCAAAGACCTGGCTGATTTCAGGACTCGTGATGAAGTCTCCTCGTGCACCGAATACACTGTGTGATTGCTTCATGTAGTAACCGTGTACGGGATGGGAGAGACAGAGTTGCATGTAGGTCGCGAACGAGAGTGGACCTGTTGCCTGCACCAGGTGAGCATAAGGAGGTAGATGGTACTATTTGGATGGTACATACCTTGAAGCTATCGAGCATTATTTTCTCGATGTCAGTCACGTCCCCCTGGGCGGTGCTGTGTATCCTGGCCCTCGGGGTGAACGCACACGGCGTCTGTCTGAGCCATGCATGTATGTGACTCGACAATCTAACTGAACGTGTTCTGAGCATACTCCTGTGCGTTTTTGTGAGTATTCGTGAGTCAGTCCCGTATCCGTAGACTCGAATGAACAGTGACGGTACCGAATCGACAACTAGCCGTGTGCGTCAAAATTTTCTATATCAAGTGCGAGTTTGCAAGTCAATCTAATCATCCACTTCCTTCCACTGACACTCTCAGTTCCACCCATCCTCTACAACCCATCCTAGTACTAGTCCACCAACCGCATCTCGTTCACTCTGCAGCCATGGCTACTCGTGTGTACACCACCGATCTACGAAATGAGCATCTAATCCCCATCTCTTTAACCAGGTGTCCAATTTGAAAACAGCAGCGATGTCGGCGTATTCGCCAAACTTACAAACAGCTACTGCCTCACTGCGATGCACACCAGCCCCAACTTTTATTCTGCATTCGAGGCAGAGCTTGCAGATGTTATCCCCATCGTACACACGACTATCGGGGGTACACGTATCGTCGGTCGTATGACAGCTGGTGAGCCCGGGCCATGATCATCTCGTTCGTTCTTATCTCACTCTCCTACTCTCACGATATACAGGTAACCGACACGGCCTATTAGTGCCCTCTACGACGACCGATCAGGAGCTCCAACATCTCAGAAACTCTATTCCAGACTCAGTCGGCATCCAACGCGTCGAAGAACGCCTATCCGCACTTGGAAATGTCATCGCCTGCAACGACTACGTTGCACTCGTCCACCCCGATGTTGATCGTGAGACGGAGGAAATCATCGCGGACGTTCTCAAAGTCGAAGTCTTCCGTCAAACCGTGGCAGATAACGTCCTCGTTGGAAGTTATTGTGCCATCACCAACCAGGGTGGACTCGTACACCCCAAAACGAGTATTCAAGATCAAAATGAACTGAGTAGTTTGCTACAAGTGCCCCTGGTGGTACGTCTTGCCATTGTGGCGGAGCATACATGGGCTGACGAACTGGGATGACTCAAAGGCGGGTACTGTCAACCGTGGTTCAGACGTCATCGGTGCCGGTCTCGTTGTTAACGACTGGTGCGCGTTCACTGGCTTCGATACGACAGCAACAGAGATCAGCGTGATCGAAGCTGCCTTCAGTACGTGTCTTCTTGTTTTCGGTCTTTGACACCACTCACCATCTACCCAGAGCTACAAGGACAGTCCTCTTCTGCAGTCATCGGCGAGATGCGCGATTCTCTCATCGACAACTGGGCATAGCATTCATCACAGTAGTTATCTCTGCGGCACTTTTATACCTACCTCCATCACGACCTTGACACACATTTTCGCCCATATTATTATGCGACATCTTACACCTCCTGCACGCATCTCTGTATCCTTACACGCTTCACGTTGTTGGAATAATAGGTAGTGTCGAAAAGGTATATCTCTAGCGATCACAACGACGCGTCTATGGATGATGAAACGAATGTGCGCGAGCGTCATAGTAAACCTTTGCTCTTTGCGATTCCTTTCCAGCTGCTGAGAATATACGAGCCATACAGCGTGACCTCGCGAACAGCTTGTTCCACTGTTCCCGAATTCTCTATGAGATAGTCGAGGAATGATTGTGCCGTGTTGGGTGATGTCAATTGGTGCAGCTCGGCAGCGAGGTATATTGCGGAGACGGATGCACGGTTGGTGTACCATGCCAGCTGAAATCGAGGGTCGAGGATGTCATCAGCGTGTAATTCTGAAGAGATAGTTCGCACCTCTTTCGCTTGTGGGTCGACTATCCAGCATGCTTGGTCCGCGACACGCGCAGCGTGCTTTAGGACTGGTGACGGGTCAACCGGTATGACGCTAGACGACGTTGCCAGCAAAGCAAGTGCCTACACGCGACTCTGAGTACCCTAAGCCCGAGAGAGACAGAAATGACAGACGCACCTCTGGGAGATGCTCCAGCACCGGTTCGTTCATCTTCAGCCTTGCATGCAGCACCTCTCTCATACTCGTCGAGGTCTTCAGGTCCTCCACACTCTCCCTCATCCTCCCTCTCGCATCCTCCAGCCACGCATTCACGAGCGTCCTCCGCGCGTCATCGCCCCGTCCAAAGAGTGCCGTGACCGCTACGTCCGGAAGAGGTGTTGGATGAGGTAGTGGTAGGTCGAGTACGGTCCGCGCGAGTGCTTCGCGGGTGAAGCCATGGGATTTGACCAGTGGTAGAGCGAGTTGAAGGAGTCTTGCGCTGTACATTCAGGATTCGTTTAGCAATATTGTCATCGTGTCGTGTGCAGAGGAGAGACTCGCCTTGTGCTGGTCATCCTAAGTAGTCTCTTGAAAGTCTACTGTAACCAGAAATAGCAAGGCTCGACTAGATTATATATCCTTAACACTAGTACTTAGTCTTGCGCGTACACTCGACCCATCGCCGATTCACCTCCCTCATTCCATAGACCATCGAGCGCGACAGACAAACATGTCCGATTGGGGTACTCCTTTTCATTTCTCTCTCATCCACACCCCATCGCTCACCAGAACCTAACCATGATTTGACAACATACAGAAGACTCTGATGACGCTGCCGAAAAACCAGCTGCTCCATCGATAGCAAAGCCTGTCAAGAATAAATGGGAAGGCGAGGACGAGGAAGATTCAGCTCCTGCTGTGAGCGATCTCCCCCTCCCACACCGCACTGGCACTGATTCAGATCGGATGACCGCACGACGTAGAGCGATTGGGAAGAATCTTCCGAGGAGGAAGAGGAGAAACCAGCACCAGCACCCCTCGCCCCTCCAAAGAAGAAAGGCACGTTCAAAGCAAAACTCGCCGAGAAAGAAGCTGCCAAGGCATCGCGTGCCGCGCAAGAGGATGACGACGATGTCGAATACGATGAAGATTCCGTTCTCGATCCGAGGACAAAGGCGCGGTTAGAGAAGGAGAGGGAAATATCAGCTGATCTAGAGAACACGGCGACGCTATTCGGTGCTACAAGTCTGGGAGGTGCGGCAGATATTCGTTCTCATCGAGCGCGAGTGTCTGACGATCAGATAAAAATCTCAGGGACATCGTCAAAAGAACTCGATTCGTTGATCTCTGCGAACCCGAGAACAAAAGAAGAATTCCAAGCACTATCTGCACAGATCATCGAAGTCATCATCAAGCGACATCAGAACAAGCCGCTCTACGCTACATTCATTGAACACCATGTCCGACAGCTAGCAGAACCTCTTCGAGACGTCGAGGTCCGCAAAGCCGCAAGCACTCTGACCACACTAGCAAACGAGAAACAAAAAGAGCAACGAGACAAGGCAAGCGGGAAGAAGAAACCAAAGTCTGCAGCCAGACCTACCCTCGGGGCCGCGAAGGTGTCTAACAAGTACGTGTACTCAACTTCGTTATCTACGCGAGGCTCATCAAATCATAGATTTGACACGGGGGTTTATGACGAGGCTTTGGACGACTTTGGAAAAGACGCAGACGACTTCATGTAGAAATGTAGAAATACCTTCACACTCTCGCACATCCTCACGTATCGTGCTATAGTTATCTTCTCGGAAGTTCACCTTCCATTTTTTAATCCGCAAAGAAAGGATGCGTGGTACACATCTCTGTAATTCAGGAATCGTCATCCTCGCCACCACTTTCGCTCTCGTCATCGTCGACGAGGCCCACAAGACCTCCGCTTTCCTTCTCCTTGAGAACCTTACCAGCCTCTGTGAGCTTCGAAGCAAAGGCTTTCCTCGCACCAGAGTTCGCCCCCACGTCCCAGATCTGAAGTCTAGCTTTCGAGCCAGCCGCGGCGATCGTGAGCGGATCGTCTGGTGAGAAAACAGCAGAGAACACTTTGCCCTGTTGTCGAGGTCAGAAAACAAGAAAAAATCACGACAATTACACATACCACGTCCAAATCTCTCGACGCAACCATGCTCACCGATGGCTTTCCGGCTTCAGACATGTCGATGTTCCAAACCTTGACAAGTTTGTCCGTTCCGCCAGTCACGATGCATCCGCGTAAGAGAGGACTGACGTCCAAAGCAGAGGCAGCACCATCGTGTGCGGAAATTGTGAACCGCGATGGTGATGGTGCTTTAAGATCCGCTGGCAACGTCCGAGCATCGAAATTAAGCACGAGACCGTTTTCTAACGCAACCTAACCTCTTGTGAGTAATGCAAAGAAGTCCGAGAAGAAAAGGCCTACATAGAAAGCATGGGACTCCCAAGGATCCCACCTAAGAGCCTCAACGTCCGCACCCAACACCGCGCCCACGCCTGAATCCGGTGCCCTCGAATCAAAGACGCGAACCGTTCGATCATAACTCCCAGATAACAGAACGGTGGGTTCCTTTTCGTTCCATTGCACCGCCTGCACCTTATCTTTGTGGACGTTGAAACTCCGTATCGCAGCAGCGCTTCCACCACTCCCATCTGCGTCCGCCACAGGTGCACGACTGAGATCCCACAGTTTAACGGTCCGATCAGCAGACGCCGAAGCGAACATCTGTCTGTGCGTTTTGTTCCATGAGAGACCGAGGACAGCGTCAACATGATGGGTGTCCGTGATCGCTCTTGGTTTCGTCTTTTTACGCTTTTTCTTGCCCGTTCCAGCAGGTACTGGTACATGCGCGGCCGTTTTGTCGGGACGTCCCAGGACCATATCGGGATACATGCTCTCCATGACGTCCAACGACCATATCTCGATTTCAGGATCTAGCGTACCCACAGCGATATAATTACCGAATTTCGTGGGACCATCGGTTGGCACAGAGGATGAAGTGGAGGCGGGCGGAAAATCGAGCCATTCGAGGCAAAGCGGGAAATTGGGGAGCATGAGGTCATGATGGACATATAGATTTTCTTGTGATTCGTCGTAGACATAGATCTCTAGTTGGGAGACTTCGTCCTCTGTTTTGGCAGTGACGAGGAGGTTGTCGGTGGGTAATATCTCTAGCTCTTCTCGCTCGTTGTCTTCCGCGTCCTAGGTATGATCAGCGTTGAGTTGAGAGTTACGTTTCGACGGCTGTACCCACTTCTTTTAGGGTGATATATGGATCGTCCGTGTTATCACGATAGAACGTCAGTCCCTTGATATTAGTGAACGGACCAACCCCTAGAATCCGAGATAAATGTCAGTCGCCGGATCCCACCAAGATCATTCAAAACTCACCCTCCTCCTGTACATCGTCATCATAATCATCAAGATTATATTCCGCCAAATCATCCGTCTTGGCCCCCTTCTCCACCACCGGCTTCTCCTCATCCACCGCCATCGCATCATCTTCCTCCTCGCTTTCTCAACAACTTAGTCGATCCCTCAAACACCATCATCAAACAAGGAACGAGACTCACTCGACCCATGCGCCTTCATCGCCATCAGCATCGCCAGGATCATCCGCTTCCTCGCCCTCAGCGCCCTTGCCCATCTTTTGTGCCGCAGCGTGTGCGCGTTCTAGTTCTTTTCGGGCATCATCGAGTTCAATACGTGCGAGATTGCTGACGCGCTCGAGTTCGTTCTCATCCAGGAGGTATTTATGTGGGTGTCTTGAAGCGACGCCCCGTTTGACCCTGGAAAAAAATCTAGGGAATGCTTGGATGAACTAGGAGTGACTTACCATGATACGCAGGAAATCAAGTTGCTCATCGTCCCCTTGAGCTTGGGATCCTGTAAAATCCCTCGACAAATGGAAGTTTTCGAGATGTGATCACGTGATATGTGGAAGTGAAGATGGATGTGGACGACATGCAGATCCACGTATATTCAACAAGTAAACGAACGAAATAAAGATAAGTAGTAGGAACTAAGATATCCAGAAAATCCACCCCTCAAGGTCAAGCACTCTATACCAACCCTCCGCCGCCCATACGGAGCGTATCCCATACCGCCCTCATCGCTTCGTTCCAGAGTGTTCGCAAGACCGAATCTCCACGGGCATCGAATAACCGCCGCTTAACCTGGTCCGCCGTGGACGCCGGAACTGTCACCGCTCGTGCGCGTCGGAGTCGGATCACGAACGACAATACTGGTAGGAGAATGAACAATACCGCCAATGTGGTAAGACGATGACTGGTAAAGTATGTGCGAATGGACTCCTTGATGAGCGTGAACATATCGAGAGACTGTCCCCTTGTCGAGATAAGGGAGTTCTGGGAGACTTGCTGCGCACGAACCATGCTAGCGTTCGAACTAGCGCGAGGTGCAGAGGCGGGATTTTGGGAGTTGCCACGGCTGGTGCGTTTCGTGACAGTAGCGTCAGAAGCAGCGTCAGAAGTAGACCCAGTGCGTTGTTTTCTGAGCTTGGAAGGACCGACTTCTGTTCGGTGAAGCGGAACGGCAGTACGGGTGGATGTAGTGGAAAGAGATGAACTCGAAGAAGATGCGGATGGTGCAGGGGACGGTGAACGGGGTGGGGCTGGGACTGGGACAGGTGTCTTCTGAGAGTCTCTCTCTTTCATGGCTTGTGTCCGAAGATTTTCTAGAGATGTCTGGAAAGTCTACAAGAAGATCAATAGCAGAAAACAACATCATTGCAGCACAACTAACCATCCTCTTGTCTAGTGCTAACTCGACCTCGTACGTCCGGACCTCT